>VDFB02058705.1:0-74045 GCA_007258455.2 Sequoia sempervirens
TGGATGCTCCTGCATCAATATGTGTGTGTATCACGTATATACATCAGATGTCAAAATCCTTGTCGAAAATTAAAAAAGGAGGATTCAAAAGAAAAGGTGAGAAAATTTGCGGATGGTAGTAGTTATCTAGTCGATCTGGGACACCTCTTCTATCAAGGCTAAATATTCTATGTAGGTGAGTTCTCGGTGAACTTCAAAATCTTGGATATGGAGATCAATAAGAAAAGGCTAAAGTGGAACCACTTCCCCGTGATTCAAGAACCAAGGAATATCATCCATGGAGGGAATCCTAATGGTTGAGTGTGTGACAACTAAAATGGTGTCCAAATTCTCTAAGAATTCAGGCTTAACTATTAGGTTGGCAACGATGTGAATGCCTTCAATCGATAACCCAATGTCCAGAAGTGAAGCTACAAAATGAGAAGCTATGTTGGAATAAAAATAGAAGTTGCGACTAGACACAACATATCTTTCCCCAAGGACCAAGCATAGATTTGGCACATTAAAGCTGGAAGTCCTAATAATGAAAACCTTTTCAAGCCTTTGTGGTATGATGCTTCCCAAGAAAACGTTGTCTACAAGAACAAATTAAGAAAATGGGAACTGTATCCATGGTTAAGAAGCAAAAGTAAAAGCACATAATAGAACAAAATTACAGAAAATGTAAAAAAAATAAAAAGAAAGTGTGGAGAATTTGAGAAGAAATGCACGAATTTATAGAAAGTTGTGAATGATGTAAGCGATTTTTATAGTTGCACAGGTTTTTTTTTTTTTTTGGAAATCGTATGTGCAAGGTGGTAGCTGGTTAATAATCTTTAGAATTAAAGGTTAAATCAAATAAATTCTTTGCACATGTTGGTGAAATTGCTTCAAAATTGAGCAATACGAAGATTGTGAATCAAGCAAGTTGGAGATTTTGAATTAATAGGGGTCATTTCCAATTGTTTTTAAAAAATTTGTAATGATTATTGAGGTGTTAAGTGTGCAGATTATGCATGAGAACGAGGTTGGCAAGATGTTACACGTCATCACCTGGAGAAGTAAAGAGATAATACGTGCTGAACAAGGCGTGCAAATTTAATGCAGAATAATGTGATTTTTTTTCAAGGTAATCATGGCATTTTGATCCATTAATGCAGTGCAACACCGTCAAGTTGAGATAGTTAGCAAAAGTTTTGGAAATTGCCATAAATTTAATCGGAAGGGTGGTAACTAATGTTTCTAAATTTAGATTTAAATTTGGTAATTAAGTTGTCTATTGCTAAATTTTAATTTATGCATATCTTTTAACATATAGCGGGATATAGTTAGTTAGGATTTGACATAATTGGTAAAATTTAGCTGGAAACACACACTTACAGGGAATCACTAAATGAGTTTTTGGGAAGTAGTGAATTGATGAAGGGATTTACATTGAATGAAAATAAAAAAATTAACCTTCGCTACCACTGTAATTCCCAACCTAATAGCGGTGCTTTAATGCTTGCAAGTTGATAAATGAGCTATTATTGCAATATCAAAAGTTGAAAAATGAGTTATCATTTCTTATATCTAAAAAAAAAAGAAGTGATATCAACTCTTTAGGCTATCCAAATAACTCTATCGAGGCTATGGATGCCTGACCGGCAGTAGAGCTATATTTGGGGGGAATTACAGAGATAACCTTGTCAGAGCTATGGATGCTTGACTGGCAGCAAGGCTCTATCCCTAGTTGGCTTTGGTGGATTACTATATTATGTAGTTCAATGTTAATGAACTGATTCTATTTACTAAGTTCCAAAAAATGGAATTAATCAAGAACACACACAAATGTTTTTGGTGGAGTTTTACTTTTTATGCCAGAATATAAGTAAAGGCAGAGAGTTATTGTTTTAAAATATGCATAAGTTTCAATTTACAATTGGTGATTTAATTTCAAGTTTAATTTTAAATTTGGTTTTATTGGTTGCAAGTTGTTGTGTGGTCTCACAACACGCCCCAAGATTGAAAAGATTTGGGGACCCAAGTGAAAATATGACTTCTATGGAAGGAGCTAACAAATTGGAAGATCACTGAAAGCGAAAAAAGAAAAGAGAAATCTTTGGTTTAAAAAAAGGTACTTCGTATGGTAAATGTTTCATACACCAGGTACCAGGTACCAGAAACACAGAAAAGGAAAAAGGTAATGTAAAGTTCAAGCGAATGGCTCCAGTCCAGTAAGTTTGAGTCCGGTAAGTTTTAGTCTAGTAGGTTGGATTCTGGTAAGTTAGAGTTTCGGTATAACCGAGGTCTGGGAAAGTAAGTGGGTAAAGCTGAATACCAGGTACTCGGTACCGGGTTGAAACGTGAAGTAAAATGTTAACTTTTTTCTTTAAATTTATAGTGATCCCGGTGATCCAGTATATATACAAGGATTTGTGTTTTTTTTTTAGAAGTGAGTTTTATATATTTTGTACTAACATTTGAATAATGGTTTCATTTATGCGAGATATAGTGGCATATTTGTTTAAAAAGGGGTTTAATATTTAGAATTTTGTGATTGCAGGAGATATCGATTGTGATGCAAAGCTCGGGTATGGACAGTCAAGAAAAATATCCCAACAAAAAAATTCTACTTTATTATTAGGCTCGATGGTGCACTTAAGGGACTCATGCTGGAACAGAGTTTGTTGCAAGGATGTGCCAGTTATAGGGATACCGGGATGCTGGAGTATAAGCATGTAGTAACAAAGTGTATCTATTTCGAGGGTATTTTATTCCTGGAATGTTCAAATCAGGAAGCCTGAGATATAGGAGTTTGAACTCCACCTGATCACTTCATTATAATGGAAGGCTCCTATATATCTTTGTTTGGGTAAATTTGTTCGATTTCAAAAGGAATCCTGACAAAGATGAAAAAGTAGAACCCAAAGAGCTTCAACGAGTAATTGGAGTTGATTTCCATTGACTTCAATTGCAATTCTCCTATTGGTCACAATATTCCACATGCCTTGATGAGATTGGTCCCTTATATTCCCTCTCATGTAGATGTCTTATCCTATCTGAGCCTTGTGTTCTATAAAAGGCTAGAGGATGCTTAATTTTATTTTAAGTTCAGAATTTGTGGATGTGGAAGGAGCAAAAAATTCTTATAAGTTTTGTTCTTTTTTCCTATTTTTTGAACCATTCCAACGTAAAACTTTGTATGCACATAGACATTAATTGATATTAGAGCTTTATGGATAGCTACCTATCTAATTATCTTTTGTAGCTGGTTTTGTAAGTTCGGTTGAAGAAGACTGTATGCTGTGTCATTTAAGGGTGCATACATAACCTATTCAGTGTCCATAAATGAAACCCCCTCTTTAAAATCTTGCACCATTTTATACATAGCTGTGAAGCAATCTGGTAAATATAAAGTGGTTTGCTCTATTTTGATTAATTCTTTGGGGCATCCATGGAGAATAACTGGGAGAAACTTTTATTTTTTAGTATTTTTATGTTTTACTTTAGAATAGATGTTTAATTTTTTTGAAAATATTCCAAAAAATATAATTGAAAGGAAATGGTTGTATTGAAAATCTTATATTTTCCATTGAATTGTTGAATGCTTAATGCTAAATCTACTTAAGTGATAGCAAGGAAATTGGTGATGATCTTTGAGGTTCAATGTTAAATTTATTGCTTTCATAAATTCCAAGTTTATTCTTTCAAATTGGAAAGCTAATCTAAAATGTTCAAAGAAATGATACAAAAATGTGTATATATATGTGTACGTGTCCATATGGACTACCCCTTAAAGGAAAATAACAACAATTGTTACATCATTACCCGAGAGCGACCCTAGTGCAACCATGACCTAGTTATCAGAGACTTGGGATTAACCGAAAGTCAATCTTTGTTCTGTAAATGCAGAATTCTCTCTTAGGTTGTTTTTGTTTCATATCTTTCAAGAAGGATAGGCTCTTCGCGGTCTTTTCTATGGAGATTTTATTCGATCTATTTACTGCGAGTAAAATCGTCATCAACAACCGGGTATATACCTCTTTAGGCAGGACACATGGAAGACACTATGCATTCTGGCAAGAGTTGGTGGCAATGCTATTCGATAAGCTATTAGAAATTCACTTCCTTTAGAATCTAAAAAGGTCCTACATAACACGAGGCTAACTTGGAAGACTTCCCAAAGTTAATGGATCTCTTGTGAGGTTTCACTCTCAACAACACTTTTTCACCCATGACAAAATTTCATACCACTCTCTTTGCATCAACATAGCTTTTCTTTTGATCGTTAGCTTTAGAAAACCTTTGCTTAATAGTTTTCACTTGCTCTTCCATTTTCGCCAACATCTAGGGCCCAAGATTCACTCTATCCTCAAGTTTATCCCAACTTATGGGAGTTTGACACTTTTGAGGTCATATAATGCTTCGAAAGGAGCCATCTTAATCATAGAATGGTAAGAATTGTCGTAAAAAAACTCTACTAAAGGCAAGTAGTCTTCCCACTTGTACTGCTGATCCATGTAATACATTCTTAGTATGTCTTCCAATACTTGATTCACCCTTTTAGTTTGTCTATCCATTTCTAGATGATATGCTGAGCTAATATTCAACTGAGTCCCTAGTGTAGAAAACAAGGTTTCTCAAAACCTACAAGTGACTTGTGCATCCCTATTCGAGATAATTTTCTTAGGAATCCCATGCAACCTAAACACTTCACACATAAACTTTCTTTCTATGACAAGTGCTCCATCAATTAGATTCCCGGGCATAAAATGTGCAACTTTGGTAAGCTTATCTACAACCACAAGAATGACATTGTGCTTAATTCTTGACATAGGAAATCCTTCCACAAATTCCATACTTATGACTTGACACTTCCTCTCTGGTATGTCATGCAAATATAAAAAACTTGCAAGATGATGATGTTACACTTTCACCCTTTGGCATTCAAGACACCTAACCACAAATCTAGCAGCATCTCCTTTCATCCCCTTCCAAAAATATGGAGGCTTCACATCTACCATCATTTTTGTCACTCCAGGATGTCCAGAGTATGGTGCTTCATGTACTTCCTTCCATACCAGATTCCTTAACTATTATACATTAGGTACATAGATTCTCCCTTTATACCTAAGTAACCCATTAGGCTCAAAATGAAAACCCTCATATTTAGAATCTTACGGATTGCTAGTGAGTGCTTGCTTGACTTGCTAGTAGTACTCATCCTCTTTGCACTTCTGCAACACTTGTCCTTTAAATTCAATTTGAATCATCACTATTGAAGCAATATGACGTCTTCGACTCAAGGCGTCAACAACACAATTTTCTTTCCCTTTTATGTAACTGATATTGAAGTCATAATCAGCTATTAACTCGAACCATCTTCTCTGTCTAGCATTTATATTAGGTTGAGTGAAAAGGTACTTTAACCCATTATGATTAGTTTTCATCTTAAAGGTTTTCCCCAACAAGTAGTGCCTCCACATTTGCAATGCATGAAACACAACTGCTAATTCCAAATCATGTGATGCATAATTTTACTCGTAAGGTTTTAGCCTCCTTGATTTGTAAGCAATTACTTTCCCATCTTGCATTAAGACACCCCCTAAACCTTCCCCAAATGCATCTATGATAACTGTAAAGTTACCCTCAGGATCTGGTACTTTCAAGATCGATGCAATGGTCAACTTCTCTTTGAGTAGGTCAAAGGCTTCTTGACACTTCTCAGTCCACTCAAATTTCTTCCCTTTCCTTTGTAAAGAAGTAATTGGAAAAGCAATCTTGGAAAAGTTTGCAACAAACTTTCTATAGTACCCTACTAGACCCATGAAACTTCTTACTCAGATACATTCTTAGGTACTAGTCATTCAAGTATTGCCTTGATCTTAGCTGGATCTATGGAGATTTTGTTCGCCAAGATCACATGCCCTAGATAATGCACTCTCCTTTGAAAGAAGGTACACTTAGAGAGTTTAGCATACAAATTATGTTCTCTTAACCATTGTAGGACTATCTCTAAATGCCTGCATTGATCTTCCTCATCCTTAGAATAAATTAGAATGTCATCTAGAAAAATCAAGAAAAAATTATCTAGGCAATCCCTAAATACACTATTCATCAGGTTCATAAATGCGGTAGTTGCATTCGTTAAACCAAAAAAAAAAACTATGAAATCATAGTGTCCATATCTAGTTCTGAACGTACTCTTAAAGATACCTTCATCCTTAATCCTCAACTGATGATATCCAAATCTTAGGTCTATTTTAGAGAATATGAGAAATCCCCTCATTTGATCGAAAAGATCATCAATGTGTGGCAACAAATACTTATTATTCACTGTAGCTTTGTTAAGCATATGATAGTCAATGCACAAACACAAATTACCATCCTTCTTTTTCACAAATATGACTGGCACTCCTCAAGGTGAAACACTTGGTCTTATCAACCCTTTAGACAACAGTTCATCCAACTGTGCCTTAAGCTTCATTAGCTCGATTGTTGTCATCCTACAAGGAAACTTGCAAATAGGTTCAAACCCTGGTACTATGTGTTATGCCTTGCATAACCACCCCATTTTATTTTGGAACAAAATGGGTCCCCCTTTTTCTTTTCCCTTTGGCCTTTGGTTTTCTGCCTTAGGCTTTTTTCTTTTGTTCTGTCGGATGCGGAACCGGGACCAATACCGAGCTTGGAATTCATCCAAAAGTTTCTGGTTTTGTGTTGTTCCCAGTTCCGGTTCTGACAGTTCCTCTTTTATAGTGTCTTTTGTTCTGTCGGAGCCAGGTCTGGATCTAAATCAGAACATTGAACTCTTCAAGGTTCCCGATCCATGTTCCATCCTGGCCTCGACTCTGCCTTTCCCTTTATTTCTTTCGTGGTCGGTCGTTTTCCTCTTTGGTTTTGTGTCCTATGCCTTAGGTATTTTCTTTTCTGCCTTGGGAATTTTTTTTCTTTTGTTCTGGCGGACCCAGGACTGGAACAGAAACCGAACTTGAATTTTTTTCCAAGTTCTGTTTTATGTTCCTTTCCCAGTCCCGGTTCTGCCTCTTTTGTTTCTTTTTCCTTGCACATCTTTTTGTGTTGTTTTGGCGGACCCGGACCCGGAGCTGGGACTAAACCCTGAAACTTTTCCCAAGTTTCAGGTTCGGATTACGTTCCGGTCCTGGTTCTGCATGTCTCGTTCTTTTTCTTTTATTCATTTTTTTCTTGTTGTGGGGTGTCCTCCCCCTTTCCTTTTTCTTCCTTCTTCTTTCTTCGTCGTCTTTTCGGGTGTCTTCGGAAGCGGGATCGGAACGGAATCCAAACCTAAAACTTGGGAAAAGTTTTTGGTTCGGATTTGGTTCCGGTCCCAATTCTGCTTTGTTCGTTTGTTTTGCCCCGGTTCCAATCACTTGGTCGGTTGGTCGGGTTTTGCCTTTGCGTTTTCTTTGCTCTTGTGGGTGTGGATTTGGGATGGGGTTCAGACTGGGAAGTAATGGTCATTTCCATGGCTTGTTCCCATTCTGACTTCGGTCCCGATTCTGATTTCTTCTTGGTTTTTCCCCCATTAGTTTTGAAGGAGGGTGTCGTTTCTGGTTCGGATTTGGTTCCGCCTCCGCCAGAGTTGGTTTTCTTCTTGCTAAGAATTGAATGAAATAATCATAAATGATAGTATATCTTATGTGCTTCTGAGGACTAATGGAGACTTTTTTTGTAGGATTGAATCGTTCATCTGAAGATATGTCTCAAGGAAGTCATCTAGAAGGCATTCCCCAGTCCAGTTTGGCATAAAATTCCTCTAAGAAGAAAGTTGGCAGGACCTGCAGTTGTCTTGCCGACTAGCGGTGTGTTCTATTCATTTGAAGCTCACCAGTCATCTAAACATCCCTATCACCGTGAGTCTTTATGTATCTCGCCGACCGGAGGAGCCCTCGTTGAAGGATTCTGCGTTCACATAACATCTCGGTGAAAAGGGTATGCCTTCAGTATAGGCTCTCATCGACCAAGTAGGGTCTCCCCGACCACGAAAGGTATCGGCAATAGGAGGCGTCATCGGGGAGATGTCTCCCCGATAGTTAGAAGTCCCTCCAACAGATGGGAGTCTCAACAAAGAATGGTGGTATCGGCAGGAGGTCTCACCAATAGGGTGGAATCTTTCCGAAATAGAACGACATCGGGTGGAGGATTTGTGTTCGGCATAAGGTCCGGCCAAAAGAGTAAAGTCTTTCCGAAAGGGGGTTCTCCCTTCCATGTAATGTTTGGGGCTCGCTGAAAGGTCTCGTCGATAAGGCAGAGTCTTGCCGAAATAGGGTATGGGCCCGAAGAAATTTTGCACTCGGCGAAAGGTCTCGGCGAAGGAAGCTTGTCTCCCTGAAATGAAATGAGATCGCCAAAAGATAATGCCTTTGGCGAAAGGTCTTCCTGACGTGGAAGAAGTCCTGCCGAAAAAGGATGTCATTAGGGAAACAAGGTCCCGCTCGCTATAATCTCCTGTCGAACGAGTAAGGTCTCGTTGAAGTAAAGTTGGCTTTTGGCGAAATAGGGTGTCTTCGACGAAACTCTCGCCAATGGTTGCTGGTTTCGGCGAAAGATTTGAGTTCACCAGGATGTCCCATCGACAAGTGATGGTCTTGCCAATGTTTTCAAACCTTCGGCATGACTAAAGGTGTTCGCCGTGATGTCTTTCCGACCTGATAGGGTCTTGCCGAAATGGAGCAGCGTCGGCTAAGGATTTGGGTTTTTCTATGAGGTCTGGGCTACTGCAGAAGGTCTCGCCAAAATAGGGTGAGCTCGGGGAGAAAAGAAGAGGTTGGTATGAGGTCTCACCGACAGGGTGAACTCTTGTCGATAGGAGCTCCAAGCAAAAGATTGATGTTTGGCATAATATCTCGCCAAGAGAGATAACATTGCCATGAAGTCTCACCAACCCAACGGGGTCTCACCGAAATATAATGAGCCTAGGGAGAATGAATGAATTCAGAAAAGGGTCCTGCTGATACAATAAGGTCACACCGACAAATGGAAATCTCCCCGACATAAGATGAGGTCACCAAAAGATCTTGAACTCGGAAAAATGTCCCACCGACTTGAAGAAGTCTTGCCGAAGTAGAAGGGGCTTAAGCTCGGGGAATAAGAATGAGCTCGGAGAAGCTTTGAGTGAATGTTTTGCGCTCGGGGAGATGTCTTCTTGAGTCCGATGGTCTTGCCGAGGCTAAGTGAGTTCGGGGTAACATCTTGCCGACCTGATAGTGCCTCATTGATGTTTTTTCACAAGGTGGACATCAGAGAGACTCCTGGCCGAATGTTTTGGGCTCGCTATGATGCCTGGCCGATGGTGATTGTCTCGGCAACCATAGTGGATATCGATATAACTTGTGTACCCCAGTATGAAGTCTCACCGACCATCATGTGTCACGCTGATAGCTGCTAAGAGAGGAATAATCGCATCGGGGAGACACGATTGGTGTCTCATTGACATGCGATTTAATGTGAACCACTTTTGACTGCCCGGGAATCTGGCGTGGCATTTTTTTGCCCAATCAAAAGGAACTAAAGTTGGGCCATTGACTAATTGACTACCACCTTGAAGAAGACCAACAGAATGCAACCGGTCTGGATCTGCTCCGTGAATGAGCCGATGAAACACCTTGATGAACAATGGTGCGAAGATCTAGCAGGGAGGCCAAAAACTATTTCCAGAAGAGATGGTGAATGGGCAGAAGGATCTAGAGCGGGGAGAAGGCCAAAGGGAAGAAGGAAGAAACCGCGAGTCACAGTGATAGTTGTGGGGTTTACTGGCAAAGGTAGCTCGGCATTAATGGTAATGCCTTAGGGCATTCAAGGCGGCTCGACATGGAAGTTCGAAGATGGACATGGAGGCGTAGGAGTTAATGCTATAGTTGCAAAAGATGTGAGATCATCCCTGGGACAATATTTCACCGACATGGACATCAGGGATTCGCGTTTAATGGAGAACCAACTTTATTCAAAAGATCTGGATGCCGACCCTTCTAGAGGAAGATGTTTTGTAAACCCTAAAATAGGGGCCGACATTCTTTTCGGAGGTGATGTATATATGGCATATTCTTTCTCTTTAAAGAAAGTTTTTTTAGTTGGAAGAGATATAGAAGTTTTAGGAAAGATAGAGGGGATGAAAACTACATCTTGTTTCTTTGTAAAGGGAGCTTCTTTTGTCTTCTTAGTTAGGAGTGAGATTTAGCCGAGGCAGTAGTGTATCCCTCAATTTTTCTTACTGTAGACGGAACGATCTGAAGCCATAGATTTTCTGTACACTGGTGATTGTGCCAGATTTGTAAATGTTGCTTATCTGTTTCACTAATAGTAGAAGCAACCAGACCTGAATCTACTTCATATTGTGTTCTGAAATGGTATTTATCTTGAGATTAATCATTTGATTTGTGAAGCCTTCAAGGAATGAAATGTTATTTTGTGTTTTATTTAAAAATGGTAACTAGTAATCTGGTGTAGAAATCGACACTATGAATGAATGCAACTGTGTGTTAATTACGAGTTAATTTTGTTCTTCAGTTTTAGTTTACAATTCCTTGAAATATAACAAGTTTGGTTAAGATAGATGAATCATCATTCTTTTCAATACCGAAACCTTGATCTATCTTTTTTTGTTTCTTTAAAAACTCCAGTTAAAGTAGGTTTAAATTCATGCTCGATCTTAGAACAATCCACAAGCTCAACACTAGCAGGCCCCTTGAATATTACTGTTACATTGACCATTGAGCAACATCAGCACAGTTGAGAACCAACTACCAAGACCTTGGGAGCTAAGATATCCATGTGTTGTCTTTCTCTTTTAGGAGAAACATAATAGCAGTATTATGTTTAACTATTGCTGTGCCATTTTGACCATCAACACTATGTTTATAAAGAAATAAAATATCCTTTTCGGTGGCAACCCAAGTAACTCATTTGGAAACACATCCAAAAAATTTCTCAATATAGGATACCTCTCCATGTCTGACATTCCAGTTTCATCCATTTCATCATCTTCCATCTCTTGGAAGCTTTGTGACCTAAAGTTATCAAGGTTCTCTTCAAGTTATTCTATCTTAATAGCAAAGATTTTTCACCCTTTCTTCTTAGCCCCTAATAGTTGCATTACCAAGATTTGATGAATCTTGACCTCTCTAGCTATCCCTTAAAACTTCACTTGGTTACCAAGATCATCTAGGAATTCTATAATTTTCGCATGACAATCTACCTTAGCCCTATGTCTCCACAACCAATTCATACCTAAGATAACATCATAGGATCCTAAAGGCATAACATATAGGTTTAATTTTGTAGAAAAAAAAGGTAGCTCTATCCTAGCCTCAAGCAAACATTGTTCCACCTTTTCTCTTGTCTGATTTGCATACTCTACATACCAAGACATTACCATGTGTCCAACCTTCCTAGATAATTTCTTAGATACTCTAGGTGAAGTGAAATTCTTAGTAGCACCAGTATCAAAAAGAATAGAAATGGGTAAGCCAAACATAATACTTAGATTTTCAATTGAAGTCACTTGATACTCTGCCTGACAATCATCCACAACTACATGTATCTTTTGTTGGAACATCGCTTGTTGGGTAGGTAATGAATTACCATAAGATCGTGACCCAAAAGACATATTAAGACATTCTCTAGCAAAGTGGTCTCTACATGTAAAGCATCCTGAATTCGGTACTCTCTTCCTTGTGGGTTCTCTAGATTTACTAGCATTCCCACCAGCATTGTTGGAATTCCCACCACTAGAACCATTTCTCTTTCGTTCCCTTTTCGACTCTTTTCCACCATTGTGAGATCCTTTTTCCTCTTACTTGGGTACATTATGCATAACTTCCTATTTCTTTGGAGTTGACTTGTCAGGAACTTCCACAACCTTCTTACGGTCTTTATTCTCCTGACGGTTGGAGATAGCCTTAATCTTTTGCTCCTACTTAACTGCTTTCTCATATATAAGATCCATAGTTGTTGGACCGTGCATATCCACCTCTCCTCCGATCTGGCTATTAAGTCCCATTATAAACTTTCTTATGTGAAAGTGTTCATCTTTATGATATATAGGAACATAACGTAGAAGTCGGGTAAACTTCTCCCAATACTCATTTACTGACATATTACCTTGTCTCAAATTATGGAAATCCATGAGTTTTTGGTCATAGCAGAGTTGGGGCAACCATCTCTTATGGAAAATCTCAACAAATTCTCCCCATGTCAACTTCCATGAATTAATATTGAGTTCCATATTTTTGTTCATCCACCAGTTAGAGGATTCTCCTGCTAATTGGTATGTACCCCATGCGGCTTTGGTGGTCTCAATGTAATTTCAAATTTTAAAATACTATTCCATTTGGACAAGCCATGCCTTAGCTTCATCTCTGCTAGTGCTTCCCTCAAACTTGGGTGGGGTAATCTTCTTCATATCTTTGGAAATTTCGAAAGCCATACGCTTCTTATTTATTTCCTCAGATGGCATAGGGGATTTTCCCTCTTGTGATCATGAGTTTCATCACGCCCATGAGAAGAGTTTTCTCCCTCATGCTCATTAATGGGAACTTCCTTCTCATCCCAAGATTTTACCTTTTCTTGCTCAAGGTTTTCCAACCTTGCTAAGATCTGGTCAAGTCTAGCTTCAACTCCTGTGGGTCCTTGCCCAACTTCTTGGCTCCTGCTAGGATTGGTTTGTGTCCTCACCATCTTCACAAGAATGAATTTTACCTAAATATGTATCCATGTTAGATTTAATCATGTTATAAACTATCTTTTGGAAAACATTACAATGACATTCATATGCACATAAAGAATTCCAACATAAGATTAAGCACACACTTTTGATAAACACGTGATTTTATTCATTTCTTGAGGATTTCAATATCCCTTTGATTACATGGAGTGACTATTTAGATAGTCGAGTGGAGAGTATCCCTTGGATTCACTCTCAGACACATAACTTAATGGAGTATATCCTACAGATTGGGATTGTTTCTCATATCTTATTTGTTCATACCTATCCC
The DNA here is from genome assembly GCA_007258455.2 of Sequoia sempervirens. Classification (NCBI taxonomy): domain Eukaryota; kingdom Viridiplantae; phylum Streptophyta; class Pinopsida; order Cupressales; family Cupressaceae; genus Sequoia; species Sequoia sempervirens. Next base: position 12,975 of record VDFB02058705.1, read on the forward strand.
AAAAAGGATAGTAGCCTTCAAATTTTTCATCTAATACATAGTTATGAGTTACATATCCCTCAGACTCATTACTCAAGGTGTGTGGGTGTGAAATGTACAAAGTTAGTATCAACACAAAATTAATGAAACAATTTATATTCAAAGATTCAAGCAAAGAAACTATTATAATTTGCAACAAACTAAATCTTTCAAGAACATCTCATTGTCCTCTATTCTTAATGATTCTTTTTAACCTTTTGGCCCTCAAATTCCTATGTGCACAAAGGCTATTAGAATGACACTTAAGAAATGAGATTTGTATTCAACATGCAAGCTAATCTAATTCCTACATGAAACTATGTGAAAACAATGATGATGAAGGCTATGATGAGTGAAGGATGATGTTGATGATAAATAAACAAGTGGAGGTAGATACTATGGTAGTGATCTATATTATTATATGCATGATTCTACATATGCTCAAATGCAAACTTAAAATGAACTAATCTAAAATGCAACTATGATGCAAGATGGGACATAAAATGCAACTATGATGCAAGATTTAAAGCTAAGATGTAAATGCTAAGTAAAACATGATATGAAAACTAGCTATAAGACTCCAAGAATGCTCCAAGCTCCAATGATAAACCTACATAATAACTCTCTTCAAATGATCTATGCATATAGTTGGCTTTAATTAATTAAATACTAGCTATTTGATTAATATTCCAACTACGTATAAATAAATTCTCAATTTATTTATATTGTTCACCCTTCTCTAATCCTCCAAATCTAAAACATATTCTTCTAAATTAATTAAATAAACAAGGTTCCCTAAACTTGTTTTATTTAATTAATCTTCACTAAATCCAATTAGGAATTAGAGCACATTTCTACAACTTTTTGTGCTACCTCACCAAGGTCACATGAAAATAAATAACTCTAATTTTTAATTGGGATTATCCTCAACTCATTTCAAAAATCACATGGCTCATTTCCTCCCACACTTCCACTAATTTTGGAGCACATGACTTATTCTTCCCACACTTCCACCCACTTTTGGAGCACATGATTTATTCCTCCCACACTTCCACCAATTTTGGAAGCACATGGTCTTCTCTTCACACACTTAAATCTTCCATCGAAATGGCATGTTGCCCATTCGTCAAGAGATTCTCCCATCCAAATGGCATGCTATCTTTGGTCAAGGGGACATCATCTTGATTCTCTTCATCTTCACCATCCATTCTTCTTATTCGATCTAGACCGTTGATTATTGCCACCTCACTATATGCTTGGAAAAGGCTATAAATACAACCCTTGGGCCTTGTATTTTGCATCCACATTTGAAGTAGAGTTATTATGCAGGTTTATCATTGGAGCTTGGAGCATTCTTGGAGTCTTCTAACTATTTTTCATATCATGTTTACTTAGCATTTACATCTTAGCTTTAAATCTTGCATGATAGTTGCATTTTATGTCCCATCTTGCATCATAGTTGCATTTTAGATTAGTAGATTTTAAGTTTGCATTTGAGCATATGTAGAATCATGCATAGAATCATATAGATCACTATAATAGTATCCACCTCTACTTGTTCATTTATCATCAACATCATTCTTCACCCTTTAATTAATTAAATACTAGATATTTGATTAATATTCCAACTACATATAAATAAATGCTCAATTTATTTATATTGTTGATTTTCTAAATTCTCCAAATCCAAAACATATTCTTCTAAATTAATTAAATAAACAAGGTTCCCTAAACTTGTTTTATTTAATTAATCTTCACTAATTCCAATTAGGAATTAGAGCACATTTCTACAACTTTTTGTGCCACCTCACCAAGGTCACATGAAAATAAATAACTCTAATTTTTAATTAGAATTATCCTCAACTCATTTCAAAAAGCACATGGCTCATTTCCTCCCACACTTCCTTTTGGAGCACATGACTTATTCTTCCTACACTTCCACCCACTTTTTGATTCCTCCCATTCCACCAATTTTGGAAGCACATGGTCTTCTCTTCTCACACTGAATCTTCCATCCAAATGACATGTTTCCCATTGGTCAAGAGATTATCCCATCCAAATGGCATGTTGTCTTTGGTCAAGGGGACAACATCTTGATTCTCTTCATCTTCACCATCCATTCTTCTTATTCGACTAACATGCAAGCCTTTTCCAAGCATATAGTGAGGTGGCAATAATCAATGATCCAGATTGAATAAGAAGAATGGATGGTGAAGATGAAGAGAATCAAGATGTTGTCCCATTGACCAAAGACAGCATGCCATTTGGATGGGATAATCTCTTGACCAATGGGCAACAAGCCATTTGGATGGAAGATTTAAGTGTGTGAAGAGAAGACCATGTGCTTCCAAAATTGGTGGAAGTGTGGGAGGAATAAATCATGTGCTCCAAAAGTGGGTGGAAGTGTGGGAAGAATAAGTCATGTGCTCCAAAATTAGTGGAAGTGTGGGAGGAAATGAGCCATGTGCTTTTTGAAATGAGTTGAGGATAATTCCAATTAAAAATTAGAGTTATTTATTTTCATGTGACCTTGGTGAGGTGACACAAAAATTTGTAGAAATGTGCTCTAATTCCTAATTGGATTTAGTGAAGATTAATTAGATAAAACAAGTTTAGGGAACCTTGTTTATTTAATTATGTTCATTTATCATCAACACCATCCTTCACTCATGATATCCTTCATCATCATTGTTTGTACATAGTTTCATGTAGGCATTAGATTAGCTTGCATGTTGAATACTAATTTTGTTTCTTAAGTGTCATTCTAATAGCCTTTGTGCACATAGAAATCTGAGGGCCAAATGGTAAAAAATAATCATTAAGAATAGAGGACAATGAGACGTTCTTGGAAGATTTAGTTTGTTGCAAATTAGAATAGTTTGAAGTAGAGTTATTATGCAGGTTTATCATTAGAGCTTGGAGCATTCTTGGAGTCTTATAGCTAGTTTTCATATCATGTTTTACTTAGCATTTACATCTTAGCTTTAAATCTTGCATCATAGTTGCATTTTAGATTTGTTCATTTTAAGTTGGCATTTTAGATTATGCCACCTCACCAAGGTCACATGAAAATAAATAAATCTAATTTTTAATTAGAATTATCCTCAACTCATTTCAAAAAGCACATAGCTCATTTCCTCCCACACTTCCACGAATTTTGGAGCACATGACTTATTCTTCCCACACTTCCACCCACTTTTGGAGCACATGATTTATTCCTCCCACATTTCCACCAATTTTGGAAGCACATGGTCTTCTCTTCACACACTTGAATCTTCCATTCAAATGGCATGTTGCCCATTGGTCAAGAGATTATTCCATCCAAATGGCATGTTGTCTTTGGTCAAGGGGACAACATTTTGATTCTCTTCATCTTCACCATCCATTCTTCTTATTCGATCTGGACCGTTGATTATTTCCACCTCACTATATGCTTGGAAAAAGTTATAAATACAACGCTTGGGCCTTTTATTTTGCATCCACATTTGAAGTAGAGTTATTATGCAGATTTATCATTGGAGCTTGGAATCCCCATAGACATGTAACTCTGTGATCTTCCACTCAACTGCTACTTTGATTCTAATGATCAAGGCTTCATATTCGGTTGTGTTGTTGGTGCAAGGGAACATCAATCTATAAGACTTAAGAATGGTGTGTCCTTGTGGTGAGATAAACAATATTCCCACCCCTGATCCATGTTGTGTCTAAGAACCATCAAAGTACAAGACCCATTGTTGTGTGGACATTGTTAGGACATCAACATCTGGAAACTCAACTTTCATGGGATGATTGTCCTGAAATGGTGCTTCAGCTAACTGATCAACAATTGTTTGTACTTTGATTTCCTTCCTATCAACATATTGGATGTCGAATTCACTCAGCATCATGACCCACATGGCTAGTCTTCCAGTTAGATTAGCTTTTCTTAGAAGGTATTTCAGTGGATCTATCTTGGCTATTAATTTGATGGTATGGGTAAGCATGTAGTGTCACAATTGTTTGGTAGTGAACACTGCTTCCAGACAAGCCTTTTCAATGAAGGTGTAATTGATCTCATAGTCGTTTAAGGTTCTGTTGATGTAATATATTTCCCTTTCTTTTCCTGTTGAATCCTCTTGTGCTAACAAGGCTCCCAATGATATTTCAATTGTTGCTATGTACAATAAAAGTGGCTTTCCTTCTACTAGTGGTATCAAATGTGTATGTATAGGTTGGAACAATTTTGTGTGTGTGTGAACTTTGCAACGTCAGTATCAACACAAACCTTAATGAAACAATTTATATTCAAAGATTTGAAGCAAAGAAACTATTATAATTTGCAACAAACTAAATCTTTCAAGAACGTCTCATTGTCCTCTATTCTTAATGATTCTTTTAACATTTTGGCCCTCAGATTTATATGTGCACAAAGGCTATTAGAATGACACTTAAGAAACTAGATTAGTATTCAACATGCAAGTTAATCTAATGCCTACATGAAACTATATGCAAACAATGATGATGAAGGCTATGATAAGTGAAGGATGATGTTGATGATAAATGAACAAGTGGAGGTGGATACTACCGTAGTGGTCGATATGATTCTATGCATGATACTCCATATGCTCAAATGAAAAATTAAAATGAACTAATCTAAAATGCAACTATGATGCAAGATGAGACATAAAATGCAACTATGATGCAAGATTTAAAGCTAAGATGTAAATGCAAAGTAAAAAATGATATGAAAATTAGCTATAAGACTCCAAGATTGCTCCAAGCTCCAATGATAAACCTGCATAATAACTCTACTTCAAATGTGGATGCAAAATACAAGGCCCAAGGGTTGTATTTACAGCCTTTTCCAAGCATATAGTGAGGTGGCAATAATCAACGGTCTAGATCGAATAAGAAGAATGGGTGGTGAAGATGAAGAGAATCAAGATATTGTCCCATTGACCAAAGACAACATGCCTTTTGGATAGGAGAATCTCTTGACCAATGGGAAACATGCCATTTGGATGGAAGATTCAAGTGTGTGAAGAGAAGACCATGTGCTTCCAAAATTGGTGGAAGTGTGGGAGGAATAAATCATGTGCTCCAAAAGTGGGTGGAAGTGTGGGAAGAATAAGTCGCGTGCTCCAAAATTAGTGGAAGTGTGGGAGGAAATGAGCCATGTGCTTTTTGAAATGAGTTGAGGATAATTCCAATTAAAATTTAGAGTTATTTATTTTCATGTGACCTTGGTGAGGTGGCACAAAAAGTTGTAGAAATGTGCTCTAATTCCTAATTGGACTTAGTGAAGATTAATTAAATAAAACAATTTTAGGGAACCTCATTTATTTAATTAATTTAGAAGAATATGTTTTGGATTTGGAGAATTTAGAAAATGAACAATATAAATAAATTGAGCATTTATTTATATGTAGTTGGAATATTAATCAAATAGCTAGTATTTAATTAATTAAAGGTGATGACCATTTTTAGGTGTATACACAAGGAAATTACAATTACTTCCATCATTAGAAGAACTCTAGGGTCCCTAAAGATAAATACTAGACTCACACTTCCTTCCGAGGGCATATCCCTGGAAAGTGTTAATGACTCAAACTTCTCTGGTGAGACAGAAGGTAGGTAGTTGTACATAGCCTCCATCTTCATCTTTCTCTTCACATCACTAATCCAAGAAAGTGTGTGACTGAATGTTTCAGTGTCGCTTAACCAAATGGCATTGTCGTAGTTGGTACCCTCAATTTTTCTAATGACAACTTCTCTCTCCTTCTTGGCCTTGAGGTAATACTCATTTTTGCTTAATGAATTTTGAGCGGTTAATCTGAGATGCACCATCCTGGCACAAGAATTTCCAAACATTAGATAATGTTGGAAAAAAAGAATGATGAGCTCATAGGTTCCAGAGCTAAACCTGGTAGCTTTGATACCACATGTAACATGTCAACCATTCACTGAAGTAAATATTTCCTAAGTTTTCACTATGCGAGTAAATTAACTATGTAACAACCATTGCAATAAATTTTTTCTTTTCTTTATTGAGATTATATGAACAAAGATGTCATAACAATATACACTAATTATTCCATTTCAATATAATAATTTCACAAATTGCAATATTCCAAGAATGTACACAATTACATACATAGCTCAACCAAGCTATCATAGCACAAGATATATATGTTCTGGGATTTTCCTTTCAAAATATTTGATTCTATCGCCTGTTGAGGAGTAGAAGTATCACTCAAGCATTTTTCCACCAACCACAAACTCATATGCGGTCCCCTGCACATCTATCAATGATATATGGCCCTACCCTTCGACAAAGAGATTGGTTGAGTAACCTTGTACAAAACCACACTGAGCTTAGTGTTGTACCTTACATGAATAAAACTTTTATTCCCTACAATATGCAACTAGCATGTGCTACATAGACATGGTGATCTGATAGTGGAGCCAAAGGAAATCACACTACTTTGGCTAAAGTGTTCTCACTCAGTACTTCGAGTGAAGGTCAACATTCACTTACACTTCTTAAGCTCGTTTTGACTTAAGGCCACTATATTCTATGCAAGGTAATCCCTCCCATGGATAAAATCTTACCCCAAGATCCCTTATCAATAATTCCACATACTCTAGGGTATTTCTACTTTAAAAGAAAATGTAAAAGTTCCCTCCCTTCACTAGATTCACAATCCCAAGAGTAACCCTCTAGCTAACCTTTATAATTAAATAACTTAGCTACAAGTAACTCTTATGCTACACATGTTTAAATCATATCTAGTATGTAATACTTATGACAAACATAGTCCTCCTATTATGGAGTACTTACGAGCATTGCACAAACAATATAAACAACTTCTATTTCCTTTTCAAAGCAATACTAATTTCCTTCCAATCACAACATTCACAAAAGACTAACCAAAGAATTCATAAAGTAATCATTCAATTTAAACTAAGACAAATAAAGGATAATTATCCTCATGCTCCTTAACGCTTATACAATTGATTGACTGTAAATTAGCTTTTCTAAACAACAACCAACTTGATCATGACTTCTCAAGTGATGCCACAATGCACCTATATCTCTCAAGTTGATAAAATAATTCACTCAATATACTATTCTCTCTCAAATACTTAGAATTCACTCTCTCAAATATAACAAAATAAAGCAGATAATAATGCAGAGCAAATTGCTTATGGAATGTATTTTCAACAAGTGAGTTTGCTCTACTATTTATACAACAGTAATGAGACCTCACATACTACAGAATAGTCATGGGTGTTGACAACAATTACCATGCATAGCCACTCACTCGACTTAGCTAAAAGGTGGCGCATAAATAAGAACTTACTCAGCTAAACAAAGCTATAGATCAACTTCTCTGATTGACAATAACAAGAGACTATTTCAAATCAACACATGATTGAAAGGTGTAATTCGAATTTCCCTCACAATGTACATCTACAAAATATAGGATTCATAAGGTGGCACCAAGGTAAATAGCTCTCCAACAGTTGGCAGGGTTTACAATATATTTGAATTAGTCAATATCAAATATGCAACACATAACTTACATCAACTTAGTCAAGTATGAGTCGACTCACCACTTTAAACAGTTTGACCATTTCATCGACTTGTTGTTCACAATCTTATACACATTTAATAGTTGTTGATATTTACATAATGATATGGCAATAAGAATTTTACTAAGTCAAAGAAAATTCCTTTAAATGCGTCGACTAAGTCTTCTACTTCTATTGACTTCATGATTGCTAAATAATTTGCAAATTACTTGCTCTTAATGCATGGATAGCATGAGTAATAGTTGGCCTTTGAAATACAGTCATAATTTTAATATACTTGACCTATGATTTAGTCAATAAATCGGCCTATAATCACTATCAATGATAATCAACTTCAAAGCACTTAAACAATCTTAAATGTATAACATACATTTTCACACACACACACACATAAATATGTATATTAATAAGCATATATATATATATGTATATATATATATATATATATGTGTGTGTGTGTGTGTATGTATATATATATATGTTAATATATACTCATATATATCATATGCCAATAAAGTATGAATACATTTGATATATTGTTGGTGTAAATAAAGTCTTGTACCTAGTCCATTCATTACTAGGGGACTTATTTACACATGTTAAGTTTACTTAGGTCCTAGGAAGGAATCTTTCTAGAAAGTGTTAGTTGTCATTAGTTGTTATCTTATCTTTTGACTTGTAACACGTGAACCTAGGTAAGTGTGATTAGTTGTCTCATGTCACATGATTAAGACACTTGTCATAATCCTATGACATCTTGCATTTCACCTTGGCTATATAACTGAGGGGTATCTACTACAGTGTACATCAATCACATCATATCATTGAATCATATTGATAAAAATATAGTTTATTCTTGTCATATTCATATTCTCTCTTTTGATGCTTTCCATTTGGTCTCAAGGTATTGAAATCCATGGGCAACTCTAACATGGTATCAGAGCTATATCTCAGCTTTAACATATACAAATGAATACAAACTAGATAGCGTTCACATAGTAATAACCATATATCAATTGTGTATATATATATATATAAATATATGTCTCTGTGTACATGTATACGTGTGTATACATATATTGATACATTTGTTATGGGCATATCCATTTGCCACCATACATGTATATCGATACATATATATATTATATATGTATATACTTTATATGTATATATACACATTCAATTCACACACCAAAGTCATACATAAATGCCATTGTATCGATAAGCACCTATGTGTGTTATATCTATACATATACATATACATGTCATTAGATCCATTGGATAGTTCCATGAGCGTAAGCAACCCATGCATGAGTGCGCATATATACGTCTACCTATGTACCCTCATGTCTGCGTTGCTTCATGCGTATGGTCAATCATCAACATGCATTTGTGTACATATACATATTGCACGTATGTCCTTCTCATTGATGCAAGCATAGTAATAAGGAAGAACTCACAAGCTCAAGCAGATAAACATTACCTAATAATACACTCTATAGTAACAAGACTCTTACTAATGTAGACATGTCAACTAAGGATGACTTACCGACTTCCCACATAATAATCCAACTCAATTATTCTAATGTGAGTGTGTGTAAGCTCAGATAGGTTACATTATTGGTTACCTGACAAAGGTCTTCTCCTAAGTGATACTTCCCCTCCACTTGGAGTAATTGAACATATACCTACATCCACTAACATATGCCCAAGGTAGTCAACTATTCAACAAAATATGCATTACACATAATACACCTCCAAAGTTATAATATCAAATTAATTTCCATCAATTCACATATATGCATTCCTTCATATAACATTAAATTAGATAACTATTGTCAATTCAGATTGCACCCGAACGCTTGAATAGTTAAATTCAACAATCTGTTGAAACATGGAAACTATCTTCAGGCTATGGGTAATCCTATGGCGAAGATAGAACCTCCGAATTCTAGGTCGGCTTCCTATATGATGATCAATTAGGTACTTGAATAATTTATTCTGAGAAAAGGGTAAAAGGAACTAAACTGAATGCATGAACTCAAATTAAAACCTCGGTGATGCACCTAAATGATGGTATGCATGCAACCTATTTCACAATTACACTTCAATAATCCTATTCGCACAACTAAATCTGAACAGTTTAACCACATAAATAATTTATATGAAGGCTTGACTGTATTACTATCTTCGAAGGAAAAGAATGTCTTCACAACTAAAATAGTAAAGTAAGCCAAATGCACAACATACAACCTGTGGAATCAAACTTGATTGTATACCAGCACATATGAAATGAGGTGGGAAAATAAAGGTTTCTGAGATTAAACACGATAAATTCCTTATCAAATTCACACAACGTGACACCTGAGATTCTGAAGGCAAACACTTTAGGGTACTGAAAGGTAAAAGGAAAGCTCTACAAATTAATGAAACTTGATTAACCTATAATAACTTGCTATTGTATTAATCTATAAAATGTTGAGTTACAAGATAGTCTTCTTTGCTAAAGGCAAAGGTAGAAAACAAGAACTAGATTGAAAAAGATAAACTTTTTCAATATATACAATGAATGCACTTCAAAGTGCATGAACCAACAACTGAAAGTGATCTGAAAGTGAAAAGATGATAATTACAAAGCGAAATCCGAGCACAAGTAAAAATCCCTGAAAATGTGGTTCAAACTCATGCAAAAATGAGTGAACTTAATCTTGAAGTGGCAGTCATAAACCATGAAATCAATCTGCAGCTCGAACTGGATTGAAATCCCTGAAAAAGTGGGCTAAAGCACGCAAAGTTCACCTCGTTTGTATCAATCCGCCCATGCACATTTTAAAATCCATCCTTCTCGTGATAAATCTCCAGTTGAAAAATTGATGTAGAACTGAAGTAAAAGATGTCTTAGCTTTAGATAATATTCTTATTTGCATTCTAGATGATAAATTAATTAAATGATTTATCTCATCATTTAATTAATCCATTTACATTATTTATGCAAATAAGACTAAAAAGAATAAAGCTAATTTATATTTTATTTCACCTCATAATCTTCAAGCTCCATAATCACATTTAGTATGTATTTCGCACTTTCACTAAGACCACCATTTGACCACACTTGGCATAGATAATGATTTAATATTCTGCCACAATACTTAGCATAAAATTCATTACTTGATAAGGCCGACCACTTGCTTGGCACATTTGATAATAATTATGTAAAAAATAAAACTCCATTTGACTTAGGGCGAATGGAAAAAGAGCCATCAAACCCTAAAAACATTATCATTACTTGCATTTGACTTGGAGAATATTCGAGAAGACAACTGGCCACCATGCTATCTGGTAGGGTTTCAGCTTGAACCTGGGAATGGAAGCTCACTGTTAATTTGTATTTTCTGAACAAGCTCAGATTCGTGGCCCCTGCATATTCAAAATTGGTAAATTTCTCGAAACTCTTTTGTTGATACATGATCTACAGGTCACAACCTACCATTTTTGATGAGTATTTGTGTTTCTCCATTTCTTGGGCACCTATTTTCTAATGGCCACGGCTGTAGAATTCATTTCTGGTATACTTTCACCTTTTGTGCACATATCTGCTCACTCTATGGATTGAGGTTCCTAACCTGTGCCTTCCTTCCTCTACTGTTGGCTTACTCTCATGGGTTGTTGCTACTGCTTGAATTTGGACAGTTGTACAGTCATTCTTAACACCTGTGCACAGATTTTCTTCAATAAAATATTGAGATCTCATGACTCTTGTTTGTATTATTTGAATACTGTTGTGCATAAAATCTACCACGAGTATGTCATCATTCTTGATTTATGATGTGAATCATAATGGTATCTTCTTTTCGAAATGGACTATGCACATTTCACCGTTATGGCTTTGAATGGCATTGTGACTCAACACTTTTTTCATACTTCTCCATTTGCACTTGGTAAACACTTTCCTCTTCATTTTTTGCATGTCTTTGTCACCAATCACGCAAATTGTTGTCCTCCCAACTTTACCACTATGGCATGAGCAAAAATGCTTAACCTTTTCTAAGTTTTTTTAGATTACCTTGTTCATGGTTGTATTGTATATGCATTTTTTACCGAATCTTGATATTCTACAGGCTGTTGATTTATTGCAGAATGCTAATTCATGGCATATAAAAATGATGAGAACCTATTTCACTTTGTATCCCTACTAGAGTTTCCATTGTATATGAGTTAGCTTCTTTCTCCTGCAACAATGTCTATTATTATGATCATCTTGAAGAGCATAATGGATCACCTATGTTGTCTTACAACAAAACCTGCTATCTGCACATGTAAACTTTAGTGATTAAGAATGTGAGATGAAGCTTTCGTGGATCTGCACTTTATATTCTAAGGTTCATGGCTGGAATCCTTTGTTATTGTTACCAGCAATGCCATTTGATGATGTTCATGGTTTCTACCATTGCTGTTGACTGTCCCTCTATATGCATCTTGGCTGTCACTTGCATGGTAACATATGACTGCTCTTTTAAGACAAAAGCTGGGCTTTGAGGCTGAAAATTGTCTTCCTTTTCCTGACAGCCCTCGTCTTTTGGTCTTGGCTATATTTCTTTCATTTGTAAATTCTGCTTTTGAATAACTACAACTGTTTTACTTCCATAGAACTGTCACAGCATAAGCACACTATCGTACATGCCTTCATTTCAAAGCAACTTATACTGTTGATGAAGTTCTCATTTGCTTTATATTCATGCAAAAACTACTTTTTGAATAACTACGTAAATAATGATTATCATTGAAAACAGACACTCCATTTCATGTTAATGCTGAATAACTCAAACTCCATTACTGTCTCACTGGCACTTGTAACATGTATGCCTGTTTGATAAAAGATGATGCATCTGTATCTTCCATTATTCTTGAATGCTGACTTAAAACAAAATTTGTTTCTTTCTGTTGAAGAGCTAATAGAAAATTGGATTGTTGCAAATCTGTCATGTACGGTGATATGGTTTATGAAAGCATTCCAATGCTCGAATATTCTGTTTCTCTTCAATGCAAAGAGGCTCAACACTTTATTTAGATGTAATGTGAAAAATATAAAGTAGAGCATGAACAGAATATGAAATTAATGAGTGCAACATTGATTGATCCTTTCTTGATATGAAGAGCAAAGTTATACTATATGCTCAAGCTGTTTTTCCTAAATCTCTTTGAAATAAAGCTGCTTATTTGACTATTTCTTTATTTCAGTAGCTCTTTTGATGACTGTTTTGACAATATTAATGAACTCTCGTATGTAACTTGAGAGTGTATCCTTTTGATATGCTGGGATCAACCCTTGTGGGAGCCCGTTTTACTCCACATATCTGACGAAATGATCTCGAACATGATGAACCTGTTCCTACACACTGAAACAAACATGTTAGCAAAAATAAAAGAAGTTGAAAGCTTCCATTGAATTACGTTTTTCCTCTTGAATTTTTTGCAATCATCTGATGGATGCCTGATCGACTATATCTTATATTCCTATTAGTAGCATAGGCATATGATAGGATTTGATCTGCATTGCTCTAACTACATTTCCCTCAAACTTGCAGGTACACGGAGCTGGAGCTGAAACTAGGAACGGAGCTCAAGCTGGCATCACAACTGAAAACCTCAACTATCAACGATTCATCATTCCAGGCAATGACAAATCACCTTCTACCCTATGCTTTCGTTATTTTCAGTTGTATAGCATACCATTGCTTATGCACCCTTTATTTGATTGTAAAAATCAAAATGAGTTACTCCCACGACTCGTGTGGGATTCAACATTTTTACAAAATGAATAAAAGCATTACTATGAAATTTTTTCAATTTTTTATTTTAAATGTGTGCACAATAAAACTATGATTCATATGTAAGATGATCTCAATGATGATCAATGAACACTTAATGAGAAAAACATGAAAATTTTCCGTACCTATAAACGATGAACTTCATTCAGCTCTACCTGTTTGAGCTCGAAGTGAAAAATAGGTAACAAATTGGTGACCTTTGTGGAGTGTTTGCCTGCTAAACACAATAGACCAATTGCCTAGTATATCCATTGGGCATGGAGTCCTTATCTTCTCTTAACCTCTGAAAACCTTATAACTCAACTTCAAACCAAACCAACTGAAAGAAACTACTGTAACTCTGTTTAAGACAGAGTCTAGAAACCAATGTGCAACAACTGCACCTTATTGAAAGCAAAAAAAAACTGAATGAAACGTGCCAGTAGGCACTTATTGAAAGCAAAACTGAAAATCTTACCCTACCCTACACTAACCAGTACTGTTAGTGCTCAGACATGACCATTTACTAGCTATGAGAAATAGCTGCCCTTCCTCAACAACAGAGGATGTTTCAAACCCGTAAGATTAATAAAAAAGAAGTATAGACATTTGATTAACTACTGCTCCTTCTGTTCAAAAACTGCCATCAACATAGTTTGGATCATCATAAAAAGCATACCTTCCTTATTTGACTAATGATTAAAGATGATAGTCCAAGGCATATGAATAAGATTAACCTGCTACTTTGTAGCTGTAATCACATGCTTTGGCAGAATCATGACTTGTGGTAATTCTGTAGACTCCTCCTTGGACAAATACCTGATCGGACACCCTCTTGAAGGCATAAAGCTTGGCCTCTTACTGTTGTCTTCATGTTTATACACTGTTGGCACTCCATCTTGCTGATTAGACTGATCCACTTGCAGTGTAAGATTTTCCTCCTTCCTTCTTGTTGCCTCAACTTGAATCTAATTTGAAAGAGATGCTAATCTATCATCAAATAACGAAGGAATGTGTGGCTCTTTGATCTGAACAGGCTGATCATATGCTGTTGGCTTATATGGCACCAAACTGTCATCAATGTTAGAGCAAAAGACCTATATTATGCCTGAAAACATATTCTCATCTAATTCATAACTGGGCATAAAGTCTAGATGAGCTTTGTCACTCTGCTACTCAAAAGTAGGTACTGATATTAGCATGCAAGTGATATCCTCATTTTCATCAACAAATTGAGGAAGTTCATCAAATAAATCAGAATAATTCTGAGATCCACTTTCAATTTTCTCTGCATTAACATGTTCAACCTGATCTTGTTTGCCATCTAAGCTTGAAACAAAGGATTCAAGGTCATTCCAAAATGAATATTCATCAGAACTTTCTTGGTCCCTTGATAAAAAAGGAGTGGTTTTTACCTCATGAACCATCCTTTCCTCATGTTTATTTTCCTCTTCCAGCTGCTTGAAGACTTGATTATTACATTGGTAGTCTTCAATCAACAACTCATCAGATTGTTTAACCTCTTCCTGGTCAATAAAAGAAGGTAATTCATCAGATAAGAACATGAAATCATCACCTTTCATAGCTTTTTCAAGCTCCTCAACCTATTGTCCTGATTGATCATGTTCGTTCACCTCCTGCTATAATTCTGCTTTGCAAATGGTATTAGGACATGCATGCATAAGTTGGCTCTCTTGAATAAGAACAGGTAACTGTTCATGAAGGTTCATAGCTTGATTTGCTACATGTACTTGATTTTGCAATAGAAGAGGATCTCTGAAACTTGGAATGGGAGCCTCTTGAACTAGATTTGGCATTTTGAAATCTGAATGCTTGGTCCAAGAAGGCTGCCATAATTGTTCAGTACCTTGATGATTTGGTTCAGGCTCTTGATATGACTGAAAATGAGAGCTCATGGGCTCCTGTAGGCATTGAACTATTGAAATAGAGGGAACTTGAGGAATCTCTTGAATTTCTTGAAGGAAAATAGGCTTTTCATGTGGCTAGTCTTGAGGATTAACAAATTCAGGTTGTACCAGCATAGGCTCTTGTATTGGTAAAACATCTCTAAAACTTGGAACCTTGATTTTAAAAGGGTTAAGAGACTCACATTGCTTGAAACTTAGAAACTTAAAATTATGAACCTCCTCCTGAACAGGCTGATGTGGAATATAAGGAGCTACCTCATACCTCTGTGTTTGAGCAAGCAAAAGCTTCATTTGCTCTTCTTTTGTTGTTAACTCCATCTCGAGCTTTTCTTCAAACTGTCGTCTTTGTGTCTCCAATTCCTGCTCATGAAGGTAAGCCTGATAATCTAATTCCTGCTGTTGCAAACCAAGTTCTTGTTGCCTCCTAAACTCTTCTATCTGCTCTGTGATGTCTAACAATATAGCCTTCATGTCCTTCATGTTATTTTTCATATAATCAACCTCTTGGAGCTGATTTTGGATATCCGAAGGCTGAGCAGGGATGGGTGGGAGGTAAGCATGTTGAGCATGTTGATGTGCTACTGTTGCATGGCTGTTTGGAATAAAACCAGCAGCATGATTGGCCTGATATGGCTGATAAGGATGTGGATTGGCAGGATTTTCATGAAATGGAAGTGGGTATACATGTTGACTATGAAAATCTATCATTTTTTACTTATATAAATGCTGGAAATCAGAATATTAAGCTTGTAATTGAAACATACCAACACTAAACTGTGAAACCAGTGAATATGCTCGGAGTCGCTAGGTATAATTTGTACCTCTGAAAGGTGAAAATATGCTGCTGTATATACCAGGACAACAGCTTGAATTCCTGAATTCTTTCTCTGAAGCGTGCTTCAGAGTCCCAACGGGCGTGCCAAAAACTGTTGTCAATTCAGATTGCACCCGAACACTTAAATAGTTAAATTCAGCAATCTGTTGAAACATGGAAACTATCTTCAGGCTGTGGGTAATCCTATGGTGAAGATAGAACCTCCGGATTCTAGGCCGGCTTCCTAATGATGATCAATTAGGTACTTGAATAATTTATTCTGAGAAAAGGGTAAAAGGAACTAAACTGAATGCATGAACTCAAATTAAAACCTTGGTGATGCACCTAAATGATGGTATGCATGCAACCTATTTCACAATTACACTTCAATAATTCTATTCGCACAACTAAATCTGAACAGTTTAACCACATAAATAATTTATATGAAGGCTTGACTATATTACTATCTTCGAAGGAAAAGAATGTATTCACAACTAAAATAGTAAAGTAAGCCAAATGCACAACATACAACCTATGGAATCAAACTTGATTGTATACCAGCACATATGAAATGAGGTGGGAAAATAAAGGTTTCTAAGATTAAACACGATAAATTCCTTATCAAATTCACACAGCATGACACCTGAGATTATGAAGGAAAACACTTTAGCGTACTGAAAGGTAAAAGGAAAGCTCTACAAATTAATGAAACTTGATTAACCTGTAATAACCTGCTATTGTATTAATCTGTAAAATGCTGAGTTACAAGATAGTCTTCTTTGTTGAAGGCAAAGGTAGAAAACAAGAACTAGATTGAAAAAGATAAACTTTTTCAATATATACAATGAATGCACTTCAAAGTCCATGAACCAGCAACTGAAAGTGATCTGAAAGTGAAAAGATGATAATTACAAAGTGAAATCTGAGCACAAGCAAAAATCCCTGAAAATGTGGTTAAAACTCATGCAAAAATGAGTGAACTTAATCCTGAAGTGGTAGTCATAAAGCATGAAATCGATCTGCAACTCAAACTAGACTGAAATCCCTGAAAAAGTGGGCTAAAGCACTCAAAAATCACCTTGTTTGTATCAATCCGCCCATGAACATTTTAAAATCCATCCTTCTCATGATAAATCTCCAGTTGCCAAACTGATGTAGAACTGAAGTAAAAGATGTCTTAGCTTTACATAATATTCTTATTTGCATTCTAGATGATAAATTAATTAAATGATTTATCTCATCATTTAATTAATCCATTTACATTATTTATGCAAATAAGACTAAAAGAATAAAGCTAATTTATATTTTATTTCGCCTCATAATCTTCAAGCTCCATAATCACATTTAGTATGTATTTCACACTTTCACTAAGACCACCATTTGACCACACTTGGCATAGATAATGATTTAATATTCTACCACAATACTTAGCATAAAATTCATTACTTGATAAGGCCGACCACTTGCTTGGCACATTTGATAATAATTATGTAAAAAATCAAACTCCATTTGACTTAGGGCGAATGGACAAAGAGCCATCAAACCCTAAAAACATTATCATTACTTGCATTTGACTTGGAGAAGATTCGACAAGACAACTGGTTGCCATGCTACCTGGTAGGGTTTCAACTTGAACTTGGGAATGGAAGCTCACTGTTAATTTGTATTTTCTGAACAAGCTCAAATTCGTGGCCCCTACATATTCAAAATTGGTAAATTTCTCGAAACTCTTTTGTTGATACATGATCTACAGGTCATGACCTACCATTTTTGATGAGTATTTGTGTTTCTCCATTTCCTGGGTGCCTATTTTCTAATGGCCATGGCTGTAGAATTCATTTCTGGTATACTTTCACCTTTTGTGCGCATATCTGCTCACTCTGTGGATCGAGGTTCCTAACCTGTGCCTTCCTTCCTCTGTTGTTGGCTTACTCTCATGGGTTGTTGCTACTGCTTGAATTTGGACAGTTGTACAGTCATTCTTAACACCTGTGCATAGATTTTCTTCAATAAAATATTGAGATCTCGTGACTCTTGTTTGTATTATTTGAATACTGTTGTGCATAAACTCTACCACGAGTATGTCATCATTCTTGATTTATGATGTGAATCATAATGGTATCTTCTTTTCGAAATGGACTATGCACATTTCACTGTTATGGCTTTGAATGGCATTGTGACTCATCACTTTTATTATACTTCTCCATTTGCACTTGGTAAACACTTTCATCTTCATTTTATGAATGTCTTTGTCACCAATCACGTAGATTGTTGTCCTCCCAACTTTACCACTATGGCATGAGCAAAAATGCTTAACCTTTTCTAAGTTTTTTTAGATTACCCTATTCATGGCTGTATTGTGTATGCATTTTTGACTGAATCTTGATATTCTACAAGCTGTTCATTTATTGCAGAATGTTGATTCATGGCATATAAACATGATGAGAACTTATTTCACTTTGTATCCCTACTAGAGTTTCCATTGTATATGAGTTAGCTTCTTTCTCCTGCAACAATGTCTATTATTATGATCATCTTGAAGAGCATAACGGATCACCTATGTTGTCTTACAACAAAACCTGCTATCTGCACATGTAAACTTTAGTGATTAAGACTATGAGATGAAGCTTTCATGGATCTACACTTTATATTCTAAGGTTCATGGCTGGAATGCTTTGTTATTGTTACCAGCAATGCCATTTGATGATGTTCATGGTTTCTATCATTGCTGTTGACTGTCCCTCTATATGCATCTTGGTTGTCACTTGTATGATTGGTAACATATGACTGCTCTTTTAAGACAAAAGCTGGGCTTTGAGGCTGAAAATTGTCTTCCTTTTCCTGATAGCCCTCGTCTTTTGGTCTTGGCTATATTTCTTTCATTTGTAGATTCTGCTTTTGAATAACTACAACTGTTTTACTTCCATAGAACTGTCATAGCATAAGCACACTGTCCTACATGCCTTCATTTCAAAGTAACTTATACTGTTGATGAAGTTCTCATTGGCTTTATATTCATGCAAAAACTGCTTTTTGAATAACTACATAAATAATGATTATCATTGAAAATAGACTCTCCATTTCATGTCAATGCTGAATAACTCAAACTCCATTACTATCTCACTGGCACTTGTAACATGTATGCCTGTTTCATAAAAGATGATGCATCTATATCTTCCATTATTCTTGAATGATGACTTAAAACAAAATTTGCTGCTTTTTGTTGAAGAGCTAATAGAAAATTTGATTGTCGCAAATCTGTCATGTACGGTGATATGGTTTATGAAAGCATTCCAATGCTCGAATATTCTGTTTCTCTTCAATGCAAAGAGGCTCAACACTTTATTTAGATGTAATGTGAAAAATATAAAGTAGAGCATGAACAAAATATGAAATTAATGAGTGCAACATTGATTGATCCTTTCTTGATATGAAGAGCAAAGTTATACTGTATGCTCAAGCTGCTTTTCCTAAATCTCTTTGAAATAAAGCTGCTTATTTGACTATTTCTTTATTTCAGTACCTCTTTTGATGACTATTTTGACAATATTAATGAACTCTCGTATGTAACTTGAGAGTGTATCCTTTTGATACGCTGGGCTCAACCCTTATGGGAGCCCGTTTTACTCCACATATCTGACGAAATGATCTCAAACATGATGAACCTGTTCCTGCACACTAAAACAAACATGTTAGCAAAAATAAAAGAAGCTGAAAGCTTCCATTGAATTACGTTTTTCCTCTTGAATTTTTTGCAATCATTTGATGGATGCCTGATCGACTGTATCTTATATTCCTGTTAGTAGCGTAGGCATATGATAGGATTTGATCCACATTGCTCTAATAACATTTCCCTCAAACTTGCAGGTACGCGGAGCTAGAGCTGAAACTGGGAACGGAGCTCAAGTTGGCGTCACAACTGAAAACCTCAACTATCAACGATTCGTCATTCCAAGCAATGACGAATCACCTTCTATGCTATGATTTCGTTATTTTCAGTTGTATAGCATACCATTGCTTATGCACCCTTTATTTGATTGTAAAAATCAAAATGAGTTACTCCCACAGCTTGTGTGGGATTCAACATTTTTACAAAATGAATAAAAGCATTACTATGCAAATTTTTCAATTTTTTGTTTTAAATGTGTGCACAATAAAACTATGATTCATATGTAAGATGATCTCAATGATGATCAATGAACACTTAATGAGAAAAACATGAAAATTTTCCGTACCTATAAACGATGAACTTCATTCAGCTCTACCTGTTTGAGCTCGAAGTGAAAAATAGGTAACAATAACATTCATTCATAATGCATTGATAACAAAGTGCAAACACAATTTATTCATCTTCAGAATTCACATTTACCCTACATAGTAATAGTAAATAGTAATTACACAATTGGGGTGTAACGTTTTTTTGATCCAAATTTAATGAAATGAAAACCTGGTTTATAGAAAAAATTATCAGCTTTCCACCAATATAAGATATGCATTATTTTGAATTTGAAAAATAATTATTATTGATTTTTTACATACATTACAACTAATGTCCTGATTGATAGGCTAATTGAAATACTTCTATAACTTTCAAACTACTTCACATTTTTCGAACCTAAAAGATGTGTCACATTCTATGCTTCCAATATATAAGATAAAAAAAAATTGAATTTCATAAATTTTTGACCAAGTTATGGTGGTCAAACACACACATTTTAATAATTCTGAAATGTTCTAATAAAAAAACATAACTAATTAATTACATAAAAAAAAATTACAAAAAGAAATTTGACACATCTGGGCATGTTTCCTCTACATATATTGAAAGTTTTAGAATTTTTTTTCTTGTACTTAGGGTGGTCAGACATACACCCGCTTCTTGTCTTTTTCCTGAAAATTAAATACCACTGCATTGAAATTTCAAATTTTCACAAAACAGATTTACCCTTCTCCAAAAAAGGACTAGTAGCCTAGAAACTACATTTAATATGCTACAAGTTTTTTTATTACATATTTTTCAAATTATTTTAATAACCTACTCAATTTTTTATGTCAAGTTGTCTAGCTTTGTTTTTCTAAATTTTTATTGCCACTTAGGGGCCTAGTTTGGATCCCCACGATCTTGCATTGACCCTATACATAATATATATTCTTTATATATATTAATACATTATATATTATTTATATAGTAATATATTATATATTATATATTATATATTACATATATTAAATCCTAATATATGTCATATATATTGAGTATTCATTCAAAAAGCTTTGCCATGTTTCGCTTTTCTCCCGTCTCTGTTGCTTTTCCCCATTTGTGCGATGATGAAGGCTCCAATGCATCGTGTGAGGGCTTGGGTAGAAGTGCGACTACCATCCTTGGCTAGAATCCTCCTCCTCTCAATAGTGGGTGCAAATTCACGAATGTGGTGTGGGACAACAATGCAAAAACACAACCTACCCTTCTTCATTCTCCTCATTCTAGGACCTTTCGACAGGGCCTGCGCCAGAAGATTGGGGTGAGGATGCACGGTGGAAGGATGCTATGGCTCCCCAATCATCATCTCCAAAGGTCATCGACGGGATTGCAACCTCTACGCACAATGGACCTGCGATTAGGGTTTCCCATGTGACCTCTATACCTGAGATCTAGATGGATGAACTAGTTAAAAATTGAGAATATTTTTTGCAAACAAATGCCTTAATTTGTAGATTCACTAAGGTATGGCTGAAATTGAGTGATTTGCACTCATGGATTTTTGAAACCTGGAACAAGTTTATGGAAGAAGAAATTTGTTTGTTTCCCTATGCTAGAGGATTTTTTATTATTGAATTTGAATATATTGACAACAAAGAATGGGTGCTAAAAAACGGTCCATGGGTGTACCAAGGTGAATTTTTGTGCATGAAACCTTAGTATATGTTATTTGATCCAAGAACTAAAACATTTTCTATTGTTTTTTTCTTTTCTACTACAAGCCATCGACAATGGGTTAGGAAAGTTTCATTGCAGTTTTAAATAAACATTGAAATACTAGAGTTCCACATGTGCACACATCTGTGTGGAAATGGATCTCTCCAATGGTCTACTAGTGGAGATCACAATGAATGTTGGTGATCGTTGCTGGAGGCAACCTATGGATTATGAAAGAATAGCCTTTTGTTGCAAAAATTACTTCTCAATTGAACACTTTACATCTCAATGTCAGAAGGTATGCACCCATAAGTGAGATTATGGGGGAAGGCCCACCTAGTGGATTGGGGCATAAGCCAAACATTATGTTATACAACCTAGCTCTCAAAATGAGTTTGACTTGCCTCAATATTCTAAAATAACTCATTCAAGCAAAAAAAATGCTCCAACTAATTGCTCTCCAAATTTGCCAAATGGTTCTCAGCCTATTGTCTTTGGCTCAACTGGGGATGTCTCTACTGCTCCTGCAGTCACATATTCTTCAAACTATGAGATTTCCCCCAAAACATGAGCATCTTCATTAGCATCACATCCCAAAGCAAGGTCATTTGATTGTTTTGCTCCGCAATTGGAGCTTGCTTGGACTGAGGTAAGAAGGAAGAAATAACCCAAGCACCAAATGACTTTAAGATCAACATCAAAAGAGCAGAAGTTGGAAGGAAAGTGTAACCATGACACAGCCCTAGACAAAGGTGGCTCAAAGGTGGTAGGAAGAATGGAGGAGGCTGATGGAGTGATAGAGAGGATTTTTGGGATGAGATCCCTCAATTGTGGCCTCAGTGGTGGAAAAATCTAACTTGTTTTGATATCAATAAAAAAACATTTATGTGCCAAAAAAAAAGTCATATATTAATATTAATATATATTTTTAAATATTAATATTAATGTATTAATATTAATATATATTAATATTAATGTATTAATATTAATATATATTAATATTAATGTATTAATATTAATATATATTAATATTAATGTATTAATATATATCATATATTAATATTAATGTATTAATATATATCATATATTAATATATTAATATATTAATCATCATATATTAATATATTAATATATCATATATTAATATATTAATATATTAATATATATCATATATTAATATATTAATATATTAATATATATCATATATATTAATATATTAATATATTAATATATTATCATATATATTAATATATTATATATTAATATATTAATATATTAATATTATACATATTTTTATATATTAATATATGATTTTACAAAACAAATATCCATTGCTTAAAGCTATGTGTAGCTCTCCAAAACAGACATTTGTTATTAACAGATATCCATTTTGCTTCGGTTTTACCTTAGCAAAATGCACTTTTTACCAACCCAACCAAAAAGTCAAATGTGATTTTCACGCTTTTCACTTCCTCATGTCGCATTTTTTTGTTGCATCACCACTATTTGGCCCCCCATGATCCTGCACTCACCCACCTCTATCCTCTTGCTCTTTTTGGCTCAAATTTTCTGCGATAGAATCTTCTTAGGATTCTCTATCCAAACTTGTTGTGTGTCTTCCAAAAACTTGTGGCATAACAGTCTAAACCTTAGTGAAAAGAATCATCATGACAACTCAATGTTTTTCTCAAATGTTGACTTCTTTGAAATCCTTGGTTGATGTTTCAAATTGTGTTTTTGGTGATGAACCTAATTCCAATGAGAACATTCATGATCCTTCAACTCCCAATGTATGTCCTCATGATGTATAAATCTTGGGAAAATATGAGGAGAGATTTGGCCTCCTACAATGATCTTAATAACTAAGCCTTTACAGTCATGATTTAGAGATTGGACATCTAACATAAATATCCATTTCAATCATCATGAAGGTGCATTTAACTTGTCAACCCAGGGACGTGAACTTGAAATGGGTTAGCACAATATGTGCACTAGGAACTCAAAGTAGCCAATCCATTCTACAGCTAAGGAACACACAATACTAAAAGTAAATTGCTTGAAAAGGAATGAAACAAATGTTGAACATCAATAAATGACTATGCTAAGTTGAAATGCATAAAAGGAATGAAAATCTGAGCAACAAATAGGACATTGCTCTGTCTGCTTTGGCTATAGGAACAATCACATAATGAAATTCTAGTGGTTGTAGGAACAGTCAGTTCCAGCTTTCTAACTAAGTACTAAACAACAAGTAATACTAAACTAATGCGAAACTACGAAGAGATATTACTCACCAAGTGTGCCCCCTTGGATAAGTATCCTCTAAACTAATGAAAACTCGGATGCTCAAACTTAGAACCTTATTTTATTCACTGTGAATCATAAGTACAAAAGAGTAATGTATCTGTATTATTGAAAACTAGAGAGTGCAAGTACAATATCAAATCGTGCAACCTTTTTTGAAGAAGGAGCATCAGATCATTATTTATACTAATAGCTAAACGAGGTAGTCAACTCCATGACTGGGAGGACGTCATTTATGGAAAACAGAGGAAATGAAGCAATGGCAGTTACACGTGCATGGAATCCGGTTAGACATGCAGGTCCAAACGCAGATTCAGCTCAATAGCAATGACCATGCATGCTCGATCATTAAAGTCCACTACAAGGTGGTTATGTTCAGTTGCATGAAGAATCTTATGTCGTCGGCCTCCTTTGACTTGGAGTGATTCATTTGCTAGATGTTATGGTGCATGCCGAGTTGGCGGTGTCTTCCTTAACTTAGTATATTAAATCTGCATGGCAAAGTCAGTATGCATAATAACTGCACATCTAAAACGACCTTAAGAAACATTCATTAACCACATGAAAAATCAATATAGATAGTCCACATATTATGCCAAATGTCATTAAAGCTTGCAGAGATAGGATTAAGTCCAATGTCAATAGTTTGAGGGAAACATTATGAAAGTATCGACAATTAACATTAAAGTCTATGACATCTACCAACAAATAAACTATAGATTCTACCCAAAATTGGACCAAAAACTAAGCTCATCACTCCCCTCAACCTAATGTTTTGTTGGTCCTCCAATAGGGGAAGGGTTGTTCTTCTGCTTGGTCAACGCCCTGAAATTTGCAATTGATAGTTGTCCAACATCAGTGACTGTAGTGTGTGAATCAGGATCCCAATAGAATCCTCCCAATCTGTCAAATCTGTTCCATCTCTGCTTTTCTGAAGCAATGTCATACTAGTAGAATATGAAGTTTGGCACATGCCACATGAGCATGGGTGGCTAGAAATTCAGGGGAAGCCAAGACCGCCCTTGAGTTCTCCCAATCTAAATATACCTGTCAATCCTCTTTAGTGCTACAACATAATTGTGGATTGAATGAGGCTCATCTTGCTTCAACTCATCAGATAGACTATTCCATCTTTGTGATAGACATCTTCTCATAGTTTCCTCCTTTACTATTTTCTTTATCTCATACTCACTATAAACTGCCTCAATCCAAGGCATAATCTTGTTGCCACAACTAGGTCTGAGAAGCATTCTGTGCCATTCTCTATAAATATCCCTTGGGTTGCTTGATTCAACTCTAACGGGCAGAGGGATATCAAAATCCAATTGCTTATAAGCTCCATGTTGTTGTCCCCAACTAATCTCATTTTGTACCCAAGACATAAATGCCCTCAATTGGACATCCCCAACATACAACAACGGGTTCCAATCATGGTCTTGAGTTACAACAAAATTATGCAAATAAAACTCACACAACAAATTTTTCATTTCAGGGGAGGCAATCCTATAAGCATTGAAAAATTCCATAGGGGTGTCAATAGAAGGATTCAAACCTGAAGCAATCCTTGACAACTTAAAAGAGAGATACTTCTCTTTCAAGAGCAGAGCATAGACCCTTGGAGGGGTCCTATATTCAAAAATCTATGGTTCCAAAGTTGCCATATCATCCACCCTCTGCTTCAAGGTGGCAAGTTTTGCATCTTTATCTTCAATCTCCTCATCCTTCTTTTGAATTTCCTTCTTAAATTTATGTTTTTCCTTTTTCCATTCTTCCTCCCTTCTTTGTATTTATCTCCATAAATTCAAAATTGTTGCATGTATTGTAAAATTAGGAGGATTATGAATGCCTACCAATCTTTTTGTCGATGTCGGCTCCTGATATGGCACTATATGCATGGACTCAGGTTGTTCAGTTATCTCTGGCTGCAGGGGTACTGTTTCTTCTTTCACCTCTTGCTGCAAGGACTCTCGTTCTTGTTCTTGCTATGGCTATAGGAACTCCTGCTCTAGTTTTGGCTGTTGTTGCAGAACTTCTTGCTCATACTGTAGGAAATCCTAATTTTCCTCAAACGCTTATGCAATGTTAGCAAGATTGACCAGTGTTATATTTGTTGCTCTCCCGAATATATCTTCTTCTTCAACATTCTCCTACCCCATTGGAGCTTCAAAGTCCTCATGTGATGTCTCACCAGGCTTAGGGCTTTCCTGTAGAGGCGTACCAATCACAGGCCCAGTTGGTCTTGATTTCCTGGGAGGTTTCTCATGCTTTCCTTTGGCTGTAGGATGAATAGTGTCAGCCTTCCTCTTTTTAGAACTTGGCACCTTTCTTTCTACAGGTTATGTTTTGGCCTTTCCTTTTCTCATTTCTACTTCTCTTCTATGCCCTAGTTTTTATCAAGGTTTCAAGTGGAATGTCATCATCAAAATCAGAGGAAGAACTTTCTATTTTTGAGTGCTTTGTTCACGAAGAACTAATTTCTATGGTTTCTTCTATTGTAGGAGGATTCACACAAGATCCAACACCAGAGGTTGAAGCATCAAGAGGGGCTTCAGTCATGCTTAATCTCTTGCTAGACCTACGGGGTTGAGGTAAAGCCCTAGGTTGCAAGTGCTCAGGTCTAATTTGATCAACATTTATAAATTCTTCCTAGGTTATTGCAGATACATCATGCAGAGACTTTTCAACCAGCAATTTAATCAGAAAATGGTGGGAAACAAAATTATCCCTACCTTTTTGGGTCTCGGCCGCCATGATTGAGAGAAGATTATATAGCACATTGGGCACATTCATCCTCCTTCCGTGCCTCATGTGATTCAAAATCTTGAAGTGTACGGAATGCAAATTTGACCGGCGACCCTCACAAGTGATGTATTTGATAACATAAACTGCTATTTGCTTCCATGGCTCGGGTAGAGACATTCTCTTTACACCCTGTTTATCAATTCTCAATGGGGGGTCGTTCGACTCTATAAATTCGGCCCTGGCTGATCTGTTGTCTTTGGAGGCAGGGTAATTTTTTCCATCACTTGGTAACCCTATGAACTTTGCAATTCTTTCCTCAGTTGCCACAACTTCCAACCCTTTTATTGTGGCTTTCCCTTCAGAAAATGTTTGGGTGAATTCAAGGGAAATTCTTTCATCAAAACCATCCAGCTTCAAGAAGTAATCTGACCATCCACAGTTTCTAAATTCAGCCAGGCATTGTGCAACCTGTAATAAAACGTCATGCACCATGGGTTCATTTCAAATTAACCCACCTCCCATTGTCTGCAATCAAACAAATGCTCGGCAACTTCTTTCCTACAATTCTCATTTGAAAATCAAGCTCACTTTCCTACAGTACCTACTAAATTTCCAATGCCAATATCGATTGAATTTTGTTTTCTTTGTTTCACCTTTTTGCTTGCAACTCAAGATTACGACAGGGGCATTAATGACAAGAAAAGAAGTGATAAAGGGGAATTATGATGGCTAAAATGGTGGCCGTAGTTAATGTCATTTTACACATGCAATCTGTCTTCTCACTCAAATTTCAAATCAACTCATTTTAAATTTTCTGACGTAACCTAGCATAAATTGACACATGGGCAATATAATTACATTATTTTCTTTCCCCTCCCCCCAACCTAAATTTGGACATGTGTCCACACATGCGAGATGGGAATGGTGATTTGACAGGGAATTGTTATGCCTTGCATAACCACCCCACTTTGATCTGGATCAAAATGGGTCCCCCTTCTCTTTTTGGTTACTTGCTTTCCGCTTTGGAATTTTTTTGTTTTCCTTTTAATTTTGACTTTTGATCTATCTAATTTAATCTTGGTCATGTCTCAACCTAAGTTGGTTTTCTTCTTGCTAGGAATTCACTAAAATAATTGTAAGCAATGGTGAATTTATTATAATATGTCTTATTTGCTGTTGAGGACTAATGTAGACCTTCCTTTTTGTAGGGTTAAATCCTACACTTGATGATATTTCTCAGCTGAGGCTCAGTTGGAAGGCATTCCTCAATCCATTTGATCATAAAAATCAGCTAAGGCAAAGTCGGCAGGACCTTGGCGATGTCACAATGATCAGAAATCATATGCAGGCATTTATCGCCAAGACATCATTCATCGTCTTGGCAACTAAGAGTTTCCTATCGACGTAAGTTGGTCTTCGGGGGACTGTCTTGGCGAAATCTCCATGTCTCACCGACCGCTGTCAAAAGGATTCATATATCGGCATAAGGTTTTCTCCCTGCCAAGAGGTCTTGGCGAAAGTTTCAAGTCTCGTTGACCGCCAACAAAGCAAACACACTTCGATAGGACTCAACTGCATCGGGGTAACGTCTCACCGAGCGGCTCCAGTCACACCGAAATAGTGTGGGGGATTCTATTAGTATGTCTTCGGGGAGAGAATCAAAGTGTCTTGCCGACAGGGAGGGGTCCCATCAAAGGTCTAAGGTCAGCGATAATTTTTCCTTTGGCAGGAGATCTTGCCGATTGGCATGGGTCTCACCAAAGGGAGTTGCATTCGGCGAAGGATAAAACCTTTGACATAATGTCTGGCCAAAG
Organism: Sequoia sempervirens; assembly: GCA_007258455.2. Classification (NCBI taxonomy): domain Eukaryota; kingdom Viridiplantae; phylum Streptophyta; class Pinopsida; order Cupressales; family Cupressaceae; genus Sequoia; species Sequoia sempervirens. The sequence goes on from VDFB02058705.1 coordinate 41,894, forward strand.
AGTTGGGGTCACAACGACAAAAATGACATCAGAAAAATGGAGTGGCTTCAGCCAAAGGTCCCACCGATGTGAGATTGTCTCACCGAAAGGATAAAAAGATCTCGCCGAAAGATCTAGGGTTCAACAAGATGTCTCATTGATTAAACAAATTCTCCCCAAACTCAAATGAACACTCGACGAAGGATAAGACCTCGGTGTAAGGTCTTAGCGAAGTTCAAAGGTCATGCCGAAATGAAAGAACTCAGGGAGACTCCAGAAGAATAAAGGGAATTCAGCGAAACATTTGGGCAACTCCGGACTGTCTCAGCGAAAGAAAAATGGGATTCAGTGTGATCTCATGCTGAGGAGACCAAGTCTCACCAAAAAGAAAAGGAGCTCAAGGAGAAAAGAGGGGTCAGGGAGACTTCAAACGAATGAGGTGTTTTCGCGGTGAGTTCTTGCCAACCCAGCAGGCTCTTGCCGAAAGGAAGATGAGCTTGAAGGGAATTTGCCAGGAGTTCTCGCCGAAAGGTGGGTGTTTCATCGAAATAGAAAGATCTCGGGGAGACTCTGAACAAAGGAACGGGCTCGATAAGATGTCTTGCCGATTCGATAACGTCTCCCCGACACAAGGTGGATATCGCCAGGACTTCCCGCCGAGGGTCATGTTTTCACCATAAGGTCTTGGCGAAGGAAGGGAGTCTTGCCGATAACAAGGGAAGGCTCGGTAAGAGAAGAGAAAATTAGGGTAAGGTCTCCCCAAAACATTACAGTCTCCCCGACATCCGAGATGAGCCCGCCCAGTGAGTCTAGCTTCGCCGTGACTCTTGTCGACAGAATATGTTCGGGGAGAAAATAAAAGGGCTCGCTAAAAGATTTGCATCCTCGTCGGGAGGTCTTAGTGAAATGGAGGAGTCTTGCCGATTGGTTTTGTGAGCTCGATACGACTTCTTCAACTCGCCAAAACGTCTTGCCGACTGTTTTGTGTCATGTCGATAACTGCATAATGGTGAAGTCGCATCGGGGAGACACCGATGGTGTCTCATTGACATGCGATGTTGATCGGACCACCTTTGACCGCCTGAGGAGCTCACTTGGCGTATGCCCAACCAATCAGAAGGAGCCAAAAGAGTGACTCGTCGGTCCCTTTCATCGATTGACTGCCCCTGTGATGAAGAACAACAAAATGCGAGCGAAATGGATTCCTTCTGAGATCCAAAGGAAATGGATCGACTTGGGTGAAAGGTTTAAATCTACAGGAAGGCCCGATGGCATTTCCAGAAGAACGGTCAAACGTACAGAGAAGTCCAGAATAGGAGGCCAAAGGAAAGAAGAAACTGTGACTCATAGGGACAGTTGTAATGACCACTAGCAAGGAGGTAGATCAATATTAATGGAGATATTCTGAGCATTCAAGGCGAACCCAACAGAGTTTGAAGATGGACACGCAGAAAGGAGAGTAAAGCTTGCAGCTACAAAAGATCTAAGGTCGTCCCTAGAACAACTTTTCAGCATGGACAACAGAGCTTCACATTGAATGCAGTTTTGACTCTCCTTAGAAAGATCTGAGGGTCGACTCTCCCACAGTCTGCAGATATTTTGTAAACCCTAGTGCAGGGGATAGCACATTCCTGTTGGTAATTTATGTATATAAGGCATTTTTTCCTCTTTGTAAAGGTTAGCACTTCTAGATTAGAACTTCGAAGGTTAGAGAACTTTTAGACTGAGAACTGTTTAGAGTTAGAACTGTTAGGAGTTAGTCAGTTAACAGAAGGAGATAGAGTTGCATCTTGATTCTCAGTAATGAGAGCTTCTCTTGTCTTCTTGTTTAGCAATTAGATTTCAGTACAGACTGTAATGTATTTTCTAAGTTCTCTTAGTGTAGTTGGAAACAATCTGGAGCCTCAGATTCTCTGTACACTGGTGATTGTGCCAGCTTTGTAAATATTGCTTATCTGTTTTACTAACAGTAGAAGCAATCAGGGTTTAATCTCCTTCATGTTGTGTTCCAGAATGATATTTGTCTTAAATTGATCATTTGATTTGTGAAGTCTTCAAGGAATGCAATATTATTTTGTGTTTTATTTAAATGGTAATTAAAATCTGTTATGCGAATTAGCACTGTGAATGAAAGAGGTTGTGTGTCAATCACAAGTTTACTTTGTTTTGTAGTTTTGGTTTAAAAATCCCTTGAAGTTAACAAGTCTGGTTAAGGTTGGATGAACTATTGTTCTTTGCTGTTTCAAAACTCTGACTTATCTTTTTATATTTCTTTAAAAACCCTTGTTAGAGTAGGTTTTATTTCATGCTTGATCTTAGAACAGTCCAAAAGGCTCAACAGTAGCAAGCCCCTTGAACATTACTGTTACATTGACCAACTGAGCAACATCAGCACAGTTGAGACCCAACTACAAAGACCCTGGGAGCTAAGGCATCCATGTGTTGCCTTTTCTCTTTCAGGAGAAGCAGAATAGCAATATTCTGCTTGCATTGTTGTGGTGCCAAAATCGCCATCAACAGGAATGATGGAATTTTATGTAAACTTCTATATTAACATACAATGATTAAATGAACACACTTAAAATATGATTAAAGATAGCAATTAATGCGCACATACCTGAATTTGTGGAAGATTTTCTGCAAAGATCATGGAGAAAGTACCACTTGCCTTGTGGGAATAAATTGAGCAATTAATGAAAATGAAGTGGAGTGAGGTGAGGTGGAATGAAGCGATGGAAGAGAGAGAAAGGTGGTGATGGATGAGTGGATGGGCGAATGGGTGAAGAAATGGACTTCCACGTAAGTGAAAGTCTTTATTATGAGAGAGTACATACCTTAATTAGCCAGAAGGAGGGATGCTAGGTCCATTCCCTTCGGCTGTAGGAAGCTTGAGTGTTGAATGCTAGGTGAATTGATGTAGGAACTCTTCTTTGGAAACTCACTTGTGATATAATATGAGGTGATGACCATTGACAAGTAAGTTGAACCTGACAAGGTCAATGGTAGTAAGCTGAACAACTCTATTAGGGAAGACCTCAACAATTTCATATGGTTCTAGCCACCTTGTTTGCAATTTTCCTGCATTGTTCTAGTATTTTGAATCATAGAGTAGGGCCCAATCTCCTGGTTGGAATTTCTTGTCCTTGATAAATTTGTGATGCCACTTGATTCTGTGATTCTGCACCACTTTTGTATGTTGTAGGGCTGCTCTTCTTATCTCATCCAAAGTGTTTAGCTACATGATCCTTTCTCTTTGTGCCTCAAAAATATCCATCCCCAAATCTACTATAGTCTGTAGAGTCTTATATTCAAATTCAACTAGCATCATAGTTGTCTTTCCATACAACAACTCAAATGGGGTGAAACCTGTAGTTATTTTCTAGGTTTTCCTATAGGCCCAGACAACTTCTGGTAATCTGTTTGCCCAATCCTTTCTATGAATAGCTACTATTTTAGTCAGAATTGCTTCAATCTCTTCGTTGGTCACCTCAACTTGGTCATTAGCTTGTGGGTGATAAGGAGTATACTTCTTGTGCCTTATGTTGTACTCATTAACTAGTGTTGCAACAAGGGTTGATGTGAATTGTGCCCCTTGATCAGTCACTATTTCTCTTGGGACTCCATATCTTGTGAAAATATCCTCATAAAGAAATTTTGCAACCTTGTTATCTCTTGCATGCTTTATGGCCATAACTTCTACCCATTTTGTCACATAATCAGTACATACCAATATATAAGAATTACCATTTGATGGAGGGTCAATGGGTCCCACAAAATCCAATCCCCACTTGTCAAAGGGGAGTGATTACTACCTGAGGGCATAGTGCCATCTCATCAGATTTGGCTAGTCTGCCCATTCTTTGACATCTATCACATTTTCTGGTATGCCTTCCTGCATCCTTGTGGAGTGTTGGCCAGTAATATCCTATGTTCAAAACCTTCATTGTTGTCCTCTTGGCTGAAAATTTTCCTCCACATGGTTCGTTGTGGCATGCATGCAAAATTTCATATGTCTCATCTTCTCTCACACACCTCCTCATGACATGGTTAGGTCCAGTATAAAAAAAACATCCATCAATCTAAGAGAAAGGAAAATATTTTTCAATGAGTGCCCTTTTCTCTCTTGGAGAGAAGTGAGAAGGAATTCTACCTGTGACCAAGTAATTGGCTATGATAGCATACCAGGGTGTTTTTACATTGAGGGAGAATAAATACTCATCAAGGAAAGAGTCATCTATGGGCTAATTATCTTTTGATGTAGTTAGCTTTGAAAGAAAATTTGCAACAACATTGGCCTTCCCTGGCTTATCCACAATTATTATATCAAACTCTTGCATCAACAATAACCATCTTGCCAATCTACCTGTGATGAAAGGTTTATTCATGAGATATCTAATGGCTGCATGATCAGTGTGCACAAAGATTCGGTAGCCTGTTATGTAATGTCTGAATTTTTTTAGTGCATAGATTACTACCAACATTTCTTTTTCTGTCATTGTATAATTGAATTCAGCTCCTTGTAATTTTTTGCTAACAAAGTAAATGGCATTTTCAATAGCTCCTTCTTTCTGTCCTAAGAATGCTCCTATGGCATAATTTGATGCATCAGTATGGATGTAGAAAGGAAGCTCCCAATTAGGCCCTTTGAGTACAGAAGCATGAGTCAAAGTTTCCTTCAAGTCAAAAAATGCCTTGTCACAGGCTTTAGTCCATTGAAATTCAACATCTTTAGTGAGAAGAGTGTACAATGGTGATGCTACCTTGTTGAAATCCTTGATGAAATGCCTATAATATCCTACATGACCCAAGAAACTCCTAACATCTTTCTATTTTGAAAGTGTGGGTAGATTTGTGATTACCTCAATCTTTGTAGGATCTACTTGAATTCCCTTATGGGAGATGTAGTGGCCAAGAACTACACCTTCCTGCATCATCATGAAGCACTTTTCATTGTTTAAGGACAAGTTTTGGTCTTCACATCTCTACAGGACCCTTCTAAGATTTTCCAATGCTTGATTAAAATCAACACCATAAGTGGTAAAGTCATCCATATAAATTTCCATGCAATCATGAGAAATGTCTGAGAAGATGCTAATGAATGCCCTTTGAAAAGTTGCAGGTGTGTTGCATAAGCCAATGGGAGCACCGAATAGGCGTAGGTCCCCCATGGACAGGTAAATGTGGTCTTCTCCTGGTCATCTGGTGCAATTTGGATCTGGTTGTAGCTGCTGAATCCATCTAGAAAGGAAAAGTATTGCTTTCCTGCAAGTGTGTCCAAAACTTGATCAATGAAGGGTAAAGGAAAGTGGTCCTTCTTGGTGGTAGCATTAAGTTCTCTATAATCAACACAAACTCTCCATTTCCCTCCCTTCTTGGGCACAATCACTAATGGAGACACCTACTGACTATTTGAATGGGGTAGATAAATCCTGCATCTAGTAATTTTTGTAGTTCTCCTTTCACAATCTCTCTTAGTGCAGGGTTAATTCTTCTTTGTGGTTGTCTTACTAGGGTGCAATAATCTCTGATGTAAATTCTGTGTGTACAAAATTTAGGATCCAATCCCTTCATATCGTGATAATCCCATGAAAATTCATGTCAATGGGTCCTTAATAGGTTTGTCAATAACAAGTGATGTTCTTCATTTAATTTACTATTAACATTCAAATATTTTCTTGCTGACACCTGTACTTGTGTAGTTAACTCTATCCTGGCTGCTTCATTAACACTTGGTACCTTTAGTTCATATGGTAGCAGTGTATGGAACATTCTTGTGGCTGCAGGAAGTTTGTCTGTAGGAATGGTGGCTGCAGGAAGAGTAGCTACAAGAAGTCTGTATGTAGGAATAGTGGCTGCAGGAAGAGCATCTACAGGAAGAACGTTTGCAGGAACAGTGGCTACAGGAAGAGTAGGCATAAGTGTCTTGAATGGAGTAGTAGAATGAGAATATGATGCTTCATCCACTTCACAATGGTTTTGAATGATGTTAGCCAATACTTCATCCTTATCTTGGAGCTGCATGAAAGAGCTTCTACCTAGCATCATAAGTTGTGCCACATGGTTAACTTCCTTGGCCTCTTCACCAACATGTGGCCATATGAGATTATCTTCATCATGAGATGGCTGAGTAGGTGGATAGAGAACAAAATTTTAGTGCTCTTCCCATCTGAAAATGGTCATGTCACCTGACCAACATCCAATGTATGCATTTGCAGTTGCTAACCATGGCCTTCCAAGAATAATGGGATACCCGCCTAGTGTAACTTTAGGAGAAAGAATCATAAAGTCTACTGGGTACTCCCAGGAGTCTAGAACTACCACAAGATCCTCCACTACACCATCAGGCTTAACAGTAGAGCTATCATCAAGTTGCAGGACAATAGGAGTGGACCTCATGCTTGTGATATTTAGTTGTTGCAGGATGTCTTTGGTCATTACATTTATTGTTGCCCCTAAATCAATCAGAGCATTCTTTACTTGGATTATGTTTATAACAACTGCTACCATAGGACTGCTTGGGTCATTATACTTGGGAATAGTCACTTTTCGTAGCATGATGTCAGCTAGTTGTTCCACCACATGAACTGTAGTTGGGTCCTTCTTTTTCCTACCCGGCTTCTTAAGACATGCCTCCTTGATTGCCTTGTTGTAGATTGAAATATCATTTATGGCCTTAAATAGAGGTATCTGGACACATATATGCTTCAACTGATCCAAGATATCAAAATTTGTATCCTCCTTTTCTTCCTTCTTCTTGGAAACTTCCAATCTTTGAGGAAATGGTGGCTCTTGTTTAGTTTGCTTGACTTGGACCGGTTCAGGATTTTTAGGTACACTAGGTTGAATGTGATCATTCAGAGGCTCTTCTTCCTCTTCCATAAGGAGCTCAATGATAATGATTTTGGAAGGGGCTAGTAGAGTAGTACCTAAATGCAAGTGGATATCACTTACACTCACAACATATGCAGGGAATTGATTTGAATCAGCAAAGTAGACAGGCTGCTGTTGTGGTTTGTTATTTGGGTTGGGTGTGGGCTGAGCTGGTAGTTGAGTAGGCTTAGGTGCATTTGAGCTGGAATTAGCAGGTGGAGGCATTATAGTAGGTTGTTGGGGCTAAGAAGGTGGTTGCATGTAACTGGTTGTGTGAGTAGGCCATTGCTTCCCTCCTCTCCATTGATTCGTTTGCTGCCAATTCCCTAGAGGTGGCTACCAATGTCCTTGAAATTGCTGCCAATTCCCCTGAGGTTGCTGCCACTAGGGTGGAGAACTCTGATGACTGGGCCAAGCATTTGGAGGGTTACTCCAAGGATGCGGTGAATATCCTCCATAACTGGGTGGATATGGGGTCTGCCATTGGTTACTAGAGGAATAGGAATTGAAATATGGCCCAGCATAGGGTAGTGGATCCGGTGGCATACCTTGTATTAGAGCCCAAGGATTCCTTTGTGAAACATAATAGACTTGGTCTTCTTTAATCTGGATTGGGTTGAACTCAGGTGGAACCTGCTTGCTTTCAAAATTAGCTACCATCTTACATCTGCAGTCATTCTTCTTTTTTCTGCAATGGGGGCAATACTCTGTCAACATTGCCTCTACCTCCTCTTGCTTCTTCTTGGCCTGAAGTGTATCTAGATGAGTAGCTAGATTATTGATAATGTATTGCTTTAAGTCTACCAACAAATGAGTAATCTCCATTCTTGAGACTCCACTGGTAGTTGACTTACCCATGGAAGATTGGTAAGCTCTCCCTTTCTTTGAAGCTACCCTAGAGTAGTTCTGACATATTTTCTTGATATCTTTCCAAGGAACTTGGGAAATATCTCCTCCTCCCATGAGGTCCAAGGCATCAATGTAGCTATCATTGATTCATCTTAGGAAAATAAACTTTTGTGAGTCTTCATTAAGTGTATGGTGTGGAGATTTTTGTAGGCAAAACAAAAACCTTGTAACATAGTCTTCCAGGCTCTCATCTTCCTTTTGCTACATCCTGAAAATATCACCTCCTCTCATGTCACTGCCTCTGCAATATTCCTTGTATTTCTCAAGGAATTTTGTCTTCATGTCTTCCCAAGTTTCCACAGTATCTGTGCCTAGGCTCATGAACCATCTTAATGCAACCTCTTTCAAAGTGGTAGGAAATAGCTTAAGCCTATGGGAATCAGTAGTATAATCATGACTCCTACAGAGTATGTCAAACTCGAATAAAAAGGTATCTGGATCTTCTGTGACAAGTCCATAAAACTTTGGGAGTGTTGAGGCAGGGATGTTCTTGATATTGTCAACTTCATTCTGATGGGAAATGGGGAAAGGAAAAGATGGTTGGTTAGGTCTATCCCTATTTACATCACCCATGCCTTCTTGATGTTGTTCCCAAACAAAGGGGTTCTCAAGTTGATTTTGATCTTCAAAGGAGACTTCAAAACTAGTCAGATTAGGATATGCATCAACAAAGGGGTGTGGATCTTCTTCTTCTTCTTCTTCTTCTCTTAGATTTTGATAGTCAACTAGTTGGAATGGATTAGGATTGTTAGGAAAGAATCTCCCATAAGCATCCCTTCTCCTTCCTCTATGCATGTGGTATCACTCACTATTAGTCAACTCACACAAAGAATTGGTAAAGAATAAGGGGGGTCATTACTTCCTAAATGAGGATATACTAAGAACAACTTCTAGAAACACTACAACAAGGAAAACTACCAATGACTCCAAAAGACTCCCTAGTTTGATACCATCCCCGACAATGGCGCCAAAAATGTTGGCCTCCTACAATGATCTTAATAACTAAGCCTTTACAACCATGATTCATAGATTGGACATCTAAACTGAATAGCCATTTCAATCATCATGAAGGTGCATTTAACTTTTCAACCTAGGGACGTGAACTTGAAATGGGTTAGCATAGCATGTGCACTAGGAACTCAAAGTAGCAATTCCATTCTACATCTAAGGAACACATAATACTAAAAGTAAATTTCTTGAAAAGGAATGAAACAAATGTTGAACATCAATCAATGACTATGCTAAGTTGAAATGCATAACAGGAAAGAAAATCTGAGCAACAAACAAGACACTACTCTGTTTGCAGGAATAGTCATAAAATGAAATTCTAGTGGCTGCAGGAACAGTCGGTGCCAAATTTATAAGTATTAAACAACAAGTAATACTAAACTAATGCTAAACTACAAAGAAAGATTACTCACCAAGTGGGCCCCCTTGGATAAGTATCCTCTAAACTAATGAAAACTCAGATGCTCAAACTCAGAACCTTATTTTATTCACTGTGAATCATGAGTACAAAAGAGTAATGTATCTGTATTATTGAAAATTGGAGAGTGCAAGTACAATATCAAATCGTGCAACCTTTTTTGAAGAAGGAGCATCAAATCATTATTTATACTAACAGCTAAATGAGGTAGTCAACTTCACAACTGGGAGGACACCATTTAGGGAAAACAAAGGAAATGGAGCGATGGCGGTTATGCGTGCATGGAATCCGGTCAGACATGCAGATCCAAACGTAGATTTAGCTCAATAGTAATGCCCATGCATGCTCGATCATTAAAGTCCACTACAAGGCGGTTACGTTCAGTTGCATGAAGAATCTTCTATTGTTAGCCTCCTTTGACTTGGAGTGATTCCTTTGTTGGACGTTATGGTGCATGCCCAACTGGCGGTGTCTTCCTTAACTTAGTATATTAAATCTACATGGAAAAGTCAATACGCATAATAATTGCACATCTAAAACCACCTTAAGAAAAAATCATTAACGACATACAAAATCAATATAGATAGTCCACATATTATGTCAAATGTCATTAAAGCTTACAAAGATAAGATTAAGTCCAATGTCAATAGTTTGAGGGAAACATTATGAAAATACCGACATTTAACATTAAATTCCATGACATCTATGAGCAAGTAAACTATAGATTCTACCCAAAATTGGACCAAAAACTAAGCTCATCAGAGAGCATGAATGAATTCATACATAATTCTTTGTGCAACCTTGAGAATAATGTTGCCTTTTATCCCTCCATACAATGGCCTAATCACCCATATAAGCAATCAACACCTACTACCATACCACCACTTGAAATGTTCACCCTCTTACACCTAGAAGGTGAATCACAAGGCATACCTCAAATAATGCACATGAAGACACATATTAATAACAATCACAAAAAAGCACATCAACCAACCTCCCATCATATGAGCTCCATAAAGTTACAAACACACCCATTCACCCAGAACAAAGTTATGGACAACGATTTAGAATCTTAAGAAAATAAGGATGTGACATAATGAATGAACATGAAATCCATCCCCTCTTGGAACAAACACCATCGAAAGACAGTAAAGGAGTAGGTTACCAAGATCCTCCACCTTTACATCAAATATTTGTCCCACCAACCAATAAATCCAAAGTCCATGGTTTTATTAAGAAGTTACATTTCTTGCATCCTATATCCAAGACTAAATGGGCCTTAGACACACTTCTCAAACTAGGATACATTACATTAACACCCATTCATGACTGAGAAGATAATAAAGGAAAGAATACAAATACATCTTACTATGCATGTATCATAGAATACTTGGAATCTTATTGATGAATTTCATGCTTTAAAGAGGAAATTAAGATAATTTGATCCTTATGGGGATCAAATTGAGCGTATGATAGATTAACATTCATTTTGTTTTCTCCTTGCCATGTGGTAGTTGTAGTATCACACAATAAAGGGTGAACCACGTTAAAAACTATTGTCTTGCACCTTTGTAAATTTATTTCTCTATTTTACGATTTAGTTTTTCATAATAATTGATTTAATTTGTTTATATTATTGCTCCAATCCTATTAAAAAATCCTAACATATTTTTCCACTAGCTCATCCATATAGGCTCTATCAAGTGAGTTGAATTCACTCTAGATATAGTGGTCACCAGTGAATTGAATAGGGGGTATATATAGTTTCTATGGGAAAAGAAAATAATCAACCTAATCTCTATCACTTTTCTCATTTTGTTCTTGACTCTCATTTGACATATTTGTTTACTCATTTATTGTGGCATCAATACTATGGCGACTTGAAATATTTCTACTTACATCAACTTAGTCAACATGACATGGTATCAAGGTTTTCTATGGTTAATTTTTCAAATGGTTTTTATTATGGATACATTCTTGGAAAAAAAATCTAGAGACGAATTTTGGCAAGGGAAGATCTTGGAGAGATTCACAGTTTCTAGAGTTAGTACATAGTGATTTGGCTAGTCTATTTTCACATCCATATTTTAATATAACTCAATATTTTTTTACCTTCATTGGTGATCTTTCTAGATACATCTTTGTGTATTTTATCAAATAAAGGTCTAAAGTCTTTGAGTCATTTCTAGACTTCAAATAATTTGTAGAGAAAAAAACTAGGGAATTTATCAAGATTTTCCCTACATATAATGGGGAGAATATTGTTGCAAAAATGATTTTCGTTGCACCAAAAGATTGACCTATTAATGTCGGATACAACCGCCATAGTTAATGAATCCATGGGAGGCGGTTTAGCCATGTCACGAACCCAAGCATTGTGTTGCACATCACAAGGATACCAAGGGTGCACACCTTGCAACAACCCCCCCCCCCTAGCGCAAGCGAGGGGTTTGAACCGATGACCCAGGCTCTGATACCAATTGTTGTACAAACGGTTGTCATTGCACCAAAAGATCAACTTGTTAATGTCTGATACAACCGCCAAAGTTAATGAATCCATAGGAGGTGATTATGTCATATCACGAACCCAAGCGTTGCACTGCACATCACAAGGAGACCAAGGGCACACACCTTGCAACAAATATATCAATCAAAGGTTTGAGTAGTTTTGTGCTTCTACAAGTATTGATATGCAACACACAGTCCCCTATAGTCCTTAATAGAAAAGATTTGGTATAATAAAATAATCAATCCTTGAAAGAAATGGGGTGAACCCACAATAGTGAGTCCTACTTGTGGGACATCAAAAATTTGGATAAGGATGGGGAGGAAAACTTTTGAAATGCATTTATTTGATGATGAATATATAAATACCTTTGAATGAAGGTCCCTTCAAATTTTAATATTTTAATATTTTTTTTCCCATGGAAGGGAACTTTGATTAAAGGCCCTTATACACCATTCAAAGGTTCCTTTGTTAAAATTTCCTTGGAATGAACACCTTTTGATTTCCCTTTCTATGTTAGTTCTCATATTTTGATCAATACTTTTTGTTTCAAGCCTTGGGTTGGACAAGCAAATGGAACCAATGTGACAAGATAATCAAAAAAATTATAGACCTCAAAATAAAATTTCCAACAATTATAATTTCTAATATATTGAATTTTATTATAATATTTATTTTATATTTTCTAATGAACGTAATTTTTTCATCAAAAATGAAGGTTTATATTCCACACACATGAAAATAAGAAAATAGAGAAAAATTTATGAAAAATATCTATGCACTAGACAATGATGTCCCTATTTCAACAAAAAAAGGACTAGTTTGGATATATATATATATATATATATATATATATATATATATATATATATATATATATATATATATATATATATATATATAATTTTATGTGTTATGGAATAAAATTATGTCTACTCTATTAATAATCTCACTTTAAAAATTAATAAAAAATAAAATATGCAACAAAGAATAATGAAAAAATATCTACACAGTAGATATTGGTGTTATGAATCTATGTTTAAGAATTTATAATTTTATTGTATTATGGAATAAATATCTTTTTAAAATATTATTAACTATAAAAAATAATTTATTAAAACTTATGTGAAAAATAACATTTTTTTTTAATTTCTAAAAAAAATACATTGAAATTCTATATACGAAATCTCAAAAATCACTAGTTCACATCATCTTCAAATTGTTAATGAATTAAATATTGCTATGTGTGATAGAAAGTGAAATTTTAGTTAAAAATACTAATTTCAATGCTCCACTTTAGATCTCTAGCACCACCATATTGAATGGAAGTCATCAAATGTGTTGTTACATTCAAAATTGGGTTTCTCGTCAAATTGTGAAGGGGGTAACTCTTTTCTAGGCTTAGACTAGTCGTAAACCGTCATTAAAACACATTTGCATGTTTGGTTCCCTCACATGGGTCCACATACTAGCAAAAAAAATATAAGGCTATAGATCCACAAAGAAATACTTGTATATTTATTGGGTATGGAAATGGTTTCAAGGGATATAGGCTTTTTCATGCCACCAATCATGAGCTATTTGTTGAAAACAGTTCATTCTGAGGAGAGTCCTACCAAATATTCATCATTCTTTACTTTAGAGATATTGTAACATGATGATATTTCTTCAAAGTATCTTAATTCTCCTAGTACTGAAGGGTAATATCCTTCCTCCACTTCAAATGGTGATGATAATGTTGAGGATTCACATCCTTCCACATAAAATTTATAGGACACTCCTTTAGATTCTTTGGACTCTCTAGCCTCTAAGCATCTTTGGGCTCATCAACCATTGTACAATCAATAGGTGATTGGGTTGGGTATCTTTCACACACCAAAATAATAAGGTCACAATTTTAGTAGGCTCTGCATCTCTTCATTATTTTATCTTTTGAACCACAACCCTTTTAGGAATTTGTTGGTATCACTAAGTGGGATTTTTTAGTACAAAAATAGTTTAGTTCCTTGGAGAGGAACCACACATAGGATATTTTCTTGCTTCCTAACTTGGGAAGGAAAGTTGTTTGGTGCAAGTGGATCTATCAAACAAAATTTACTACAAATGGGACAATACGAAAGAATAAGGCTCATTTGGTTGCCAAAATATTCTCCAAGGTTCCTATGATTGACTACTTTGAGAATTTTGCACAAGTTACTAAAATGAATTCCATTTGATTTTTCCATTGTAGCTCACTGATGGAAAATTCATCAACTAGATGTGAAAAGTATTTTCTTCATTGTGATGTTCAAGAGGAGGTATACATGGATTAGCCATAGGGGTTCCATCAGATTCCTCACTTATTTGTCATCTTCAAAGTCTCTCCATGACCTCAAATAGGCCCCTCAAGCATCATATGTCAAGATGAACTTTTTTTAATTGTTTTCAATCAATGTCATATTGATTCAAATGTTTATATTTTATAGTAAGATAATACTCTCACGTTTCTATTTCTTTATGTTGATGACTGCTTGATCATAGTGAGTCACTCATCCACCATTCGAGCAACAAAAAATATCATCTATGATCCTTTTTTGATGTCATAATTAGGCCTACTAAACTACTTCTTAGGGATTGAGATCACTTCTAGTCTTCTTCTAGTATCTTCATTACACAACCTAAATACACACTTGACATGTTCCCTAGGTTTAGCTTGGTTGACTATAAGCTTGTGTCAACTCATTTTTTCCAAGGGTCAAACTTGAGGCTCAATGTTCTTCAGCCTTGGTTGATGGAACTTTATACTAACAACTTGTTGGAATTTGTATCTACTTGACTCACACATGACTTGACATTTCATATACTATGGGCATGGTCTCATGATTAATGTAGGAGCTTCATTAGCTACATTAGAAATCAATTAAATGGATTCTCCACTACATTCAATGTACTCACATTTATGGGATTGAGTATGCAACATTTGCGGGTTTTGACTTGGTGGGACACATAAATTTAGATTGGGTAGATGATTCTCAGGATTTCAAGTCTACTGTCAATTGAGTTCTCAGTTGGTTCCATTTTTATTCAAATTTTTACATTCTATAGTAAAATGTACTCTCACATTTCTAGTTCTCTATGTTGATGATTTCTTGATCACAAGGAGTTACTCATCCACCATTCAAGCAATGGAAAATACCCTCCATGATCTATTTTGAGGTTAGGCTTGGGCATACTGCACTACTTCTTTGGGATTGAGATCACTCAATCTTCTTTTGTCATCTTCATTACACAACCTAAGTAAAAACTTGACATATTCTATAGGTTTCACATGGTTGACTATAAGTCTATGTTAGACTCCATTTCTATCAAGGGTCAACCTTGAGGCTCAATGTTCTTCACCCTTGGTTGATGGAACTTTATACTAACAACTTGTTGGGAGTCTCATTTGCTTTGCTCACACGAGACTCAATATTTCATATGCTATGGGCATGGTCTCACAATTCATGTAGGAGCCTCATCCGCTACACTAGAAATCAACTAAGCGGGTTATCCACTACATTCAGGGTACTCACATTTATGGGATTCAATATGTAATAGGTGGGGATTTTGACTTGGTGAGACACAAAAATTTAGATTGGATAAGCAATTCTCAAAATTGCAAATCTACTTTAAGATATTGCTTCTCACTTAATTTTGATCAAATTTGTTGATTGAACAAGAAACAATCTATAAAAACATAATTTTTTTTCAAAAATATACCCTATCCAAATCACTCAAGAATTAATATAACACTAACTAAACATTTCAATTGCTCATTACTAAATCACTAAAATAACATTTTTTGTTACAAAATATAAATTGTATCTTACAAGGTACACACAAATTTCTTAACATTTTATATTACAAAATATAAACCTTATCTTACAATGTACACACAAATATCTTAACATTTTTATTACAAAATAGAAACCTTATCTTACAACGTACACACAAATTTCTTAATTTTTTTTTTACAAAATATAAACCTTATCTTACAAGATACACAAATTTCTTTATTTCTTATTACAAAATAGAAACCTTATTTTACAACGTACACACAATTATCTTAACATTTTTATTACAAAATATAAACCTTATCTTACAACATACACACAAATTTCTTAACATTTTTATTTATTGCAAAATATAAACCTTATCTTACAACATACACACAAATTTCTTAACATTTTTAATATGTTGACTGACCCATCAAATTCTATAATGTAAATATATTTCTTTGTATTTCTATAGTTTGAATTTAAAGACATATTTTTTATGTTTAAAACTTATTATTTATCTCTTTTTCTATTTATTGAAGTAGTTCTATTATTCATGTTTTTTTAAGCAAATTAAAAAAAATAGGATAACAGATATAAATCAAGTTACCATTATAATTTTGACATAGTTAATAGATTAAATGTCATAAGAGAAACTGCAGAAACCTTCACTGCAACAGCGCAGAGTAATACTACCGTTCCCCCACAGCCATGGTCACTGTCCCCATTCCGACGCTAGTGAGGACAGAATTTCCACTCTGTGAAATCGCCGACTCCGCTGGTACAAGCACTGGCGCCGTCAGCTTGAATTTCGAGTTGCGGCCGCTGACAACCTATAGATTTTCAGTAACATTTCTGTTACAAAGTTTCTGCAAGAAGGAAGATTCTTTTAGCTCGTCTACTAAATTTGTCGGATGAATATGGCGGTCCATGAGAGAGCCAACCAAAACCGCAGGACCATGGTTTACCAGAGAAGAGAACAGGACGCCATCATTCAGAGGATAAATAAAATACATCAAAAGCATTCTCAAACATGTAAGTTTTTTAAACCCTAGCTTTGATCTTTTGTTTTTCTTGCTATATCAACAAAATTATTCATCTATTGTAGAGCATGATATTTGGTAACAGTTTTTCTTGCAAGATTTTGTCTAGCCCTTCACGTTAAGGGGAGGGGGTGAGCAATTGGCAACAATTATTTTCTATTTTGCTAGTTCTAATTATTGAACTGATTGGCAACAAGCCTATACATGGGGTAGGAGGTAATCAATTGACGATATGCTGCTGTTATTTCACTGGTTAGACTTTATTAGCTTATAGCCAATGCAATATCTAGGGTAGGGGAGATCAATTGTTAACACCCAGTTGCTCTTTTGTTCCATCAAATTAAGGGAAGAGGTGATCGATTGCCAGTTGATCCTAGACAAAAGCGCCCAAGAAGAGGGTCAAAGGGATAAATGAGGAGTGTCATCATTGGAGTGAAAAATTGTTGGAAAAAGCAATGAATAATGTTCCTAAGGGATCCACATTTAATCTCTTGTTTTCTTTTCTCTGTATATGGAATGTCTTAAAAGTTTCAGTTTTTAAGAACTCGGTAGGATTTGACTGGTGTAAATTTAAGTCATTTCTACAATGATCAATTTCCATGAGTAGTCATTACCTTAATGGCATTTCCCTCATGTATGCTGCTAATGATCACAAGGCAACAACATGCACAAAGCACAGAAACACCCCTGACCATTTGTTAATATGGGTTTGGAATGAGGACTAACATCCTCTATAAGAGTGGATGCCTAACAAAATCTGAGCTCTGAGATATGGCAGAGATTATTTATGGCTATGTCTATTGTTGCTTTCTCTCTTTTTCTCCACTTATAACAGGGTTTTATTTCTCCAGCATAATGATGGACTTGCTGCCCAATCTGGATTTGAAGGCAGAGATGTAAGGCAGGTATGCAGATACATTAATCTTTACAGGCAGCTATTGAAAGTCATGATATAACCATATCGATATTAATTTGTTTAAAATCACATGGATGTATAGGTAGTGATAACATGAAATTGATATTTGACGGTGTTAATTATTTAGTGAATGATGTTGTTTAATTTTGTACATGCCTTTATGATTATTGGTTGGTTGTGTGCAGGTTTTGAGAGCTGTACGCTTAAAAATTATTGGAAGGTTGTAAAATTGTCTTCAGTCGGATCTTTCCAATAGTTTACCCTGTTGAGAAGCATCATCTTTGGCATTTGGCTGAAGAATCAGGGGCAACATGTTGTACTACATTAGATCAATCTGTAACACATGTTTATAGAAAATGCTTTTAGAGTTCTGTTCGTCCTGCAGTTTAAAGACCACTGCCCGTAAATCTTACTTCTTAGCACTTTCCTTTTACATTATAATGTTTTAGATGTCAAGAGGACAACATTTGTGGAAAATATACAGATTTAAAGTTCTTTTTGTGCTGTAGTTTAAAGGCCAGTGCTTCTTGTGAAAAAATCTTAGCAGTTAGTTTTTAGACTTTGATGATTTGAGATTTTAAGAGGATACCATTTATGGAAACTATGTAGATGTGGAGTCTTTTTGTTCAGGATTTTAAGAGCTAATGTTTTGGTGTCTTGCTTCTAAACAGAGTTGTTAGTTTGGGTTATGTTTACAGTCCTTTAATAATTAAATATTAAGGTTAAATTTTTAATTCTTGGGTTTTGTTTTTAGTAACTTTTTTCAATATATACACTTTTTTGATAGGTAATGAAGTTTTTCTGTTTCAATATTATTGATTGTAGGGTGTATTGCTTTCAATTTTAAACTTCATGGTTGGATGATTTGTTTATAATGTATCGATTTTTATTTTGTAATCCCACATGTTCACATTATGTCTGTGTCATGTTATATCTGTTGTGCAGAGGCATGTCGTTTAAATCTAAAAGGATGTGGGCAGCTTTTATTGGGTTTGTGCTATCACTGCCTTCTCTTGTTACACATCTTTTTCTGTTTGCAAGATGCTCTAGCAGAGAACTTCTTGATGACAGACCCATTATGGAAGTATTCCGTTGCCGTCTGCTTTTTGATACTTGGAAATTACCTCAAGGAGTAAGAATCAGAGTTTATTTTTCTACTAGGCTGTATAAGTGCACCTTGGCATGAAAAGTTTGGATTGGTTCACTTATGGCATTTTTGAACTCTTGTGAGTACCGATGTATTGGCAGTTCTATCATGCAGATATTCATATAACTATTAAACAAATGTGGCAAGAAACAAATACATACAAAACTCACACACATGCCTATTCATATTTATTTGTATGTCATGGTTAAAAGTTTAAAACTTGATCCTTTTCTTGCTGCAATTTCAACAACGACCTGTTATAATGATTTGAAACATGATATATTTCAGATTAATTTTCAAACAACAAGCAAGGCTAAACTCTCAATTGTTTTAGATATGATCAAATATATGAATAATTTTGGGAACTGTAAATGATAGTTCATATTTATCAAGGAAACTTGTATACAATTAAGGACCTCATACCTGTTCTTGCGTCTCCTACTGACTTGTATATTTAGCTAATACAGTCATACCCTTATTCATATATATTATATCCCCATACTCTTTAGAATAAAATTTTCTTTCTAAGTAAACTTTTTTCATCTGAACAACTTGGACTTTTTTTTTTTTTTGATATTTGGTAATTCATGGAAGCATTTCCTACTACTGTCCTTCTGAGGTACTGACCTTCATGGATTTTTTTGTAATTTATTTGAACCACCCTTTTTTTATGGTCTCTTAACTTCAAAATTTGTGTCAATATCAGAGTGACTAACAAAATTAGTCTTTGAGAATATGTATTACATGTGTTTATCTCTGACCTTGATGTAGAGCTACAATATGGACTTAAGATTGGTTTAGATATTTAAGATTAGGGCAGCAGAAATTTTGAAGAGTTTTTGATGGTTTTTGAGGTTTTTCTGTGTGCTAAACAGCTTGAATTCGCATTATGATTTATTGTCGGATTTACAGCTCTAAATCAAGTCATTACCAGCATACTGTCTTGTCTCTCCAGAGCTTAAGCTCGAAGAAAACTCTATTTATCAGCAAGCACCGATGTTCTAATATTTGCATTATTTACAGCATTGAGTTCAGAGTTTTTGTTGGGAGTAAGAAGCTCCTGTAAGATAACATTATTTATGGCACACTTCGCCCTTTTACCATGCATACTCGTGCTCATTAGGTGTTTTATCCTTTATTATTTTGTTGGACATCGAGATTTGACACTAAGGACCTTTGTCTTACCTCTTTTCATCAGACTTATTGCCATTTTTATCCTTTTTCCTGAGACCTATTAGATTTGTAATTGTCATTCTAAAATTTATGTACTAAAATTAATTACTAGTATTTTAACCACTTTCTACTCTGAACTAACAGTGTCCATATTCACCACAGGAACTCGACGCTATGTATCACTTGTTATAAAATATAAACCTTAACTTACAAGACTACACACAAATTTCTCAACATTTTTTATTACAAAATATAAATTTTATCTTACATCATACACACAAAATTCTCAACATTTTTTATTACAAAATATAAACCTTATCTTACAGCGTACACAAATTTCTCCCTGTGGGCAACATTGCAGAACTATCATACACACTTTATCGTTTTGGATAATGCCAATTGCAATCTTTCACGGATAGAAACAAAACAATCCACATATTATTTACGGTTTCTCGTCACAGAAGTCAGTAGAGATGGCGTGGGAGGCGAGGTTTGATGTTGACCTCCAACGGAACAGCCCTGGGCATTGTTAGTCCAAACCCCTCTCTCATATCAATTACACCGCCTCCTCCAACGGTCCACTCGAAGCTCTGTAGCAACCGGCCCACTGCATACGTCACCACACACAGTGCAAGAGACATGGCCGGACACATTCTCCTTCCTGAACCAAACGGGATCAATTCAAAGTTCTGTCCTTTAACATCAATCTCTTTCGAACTCTTCAAGAACCGTTCGGGATCGAAGTCATTGGGCCGTTCCCAAACGGTTGGATCCCTCTGTATAGCCCAGGCATTCACCATGAGCCGTGTTCCTGCGGGAACATAAAACCCTCCAACAGTGCAGCCCTCTATGGACTCATGAGGCACTAACACGGGTGCCGCGGGATACAGTCGCAGAGTTTCTTTCACAATTGCTTCCAGATATTTTAATCGTGGGAGATCTGATTCCTCAATCACTCGATCCCGTCCCACATGAGTGTCAAGCTCCTCCTGTGCTTTAATCATAACATCGGGATTCTGCAAAAGAGCTGCCAACGCCCATTCGATGGTAACAGAGGAAGTATCTTTACCTCCATTTATAATATTCTGCAAAAGCCCAAAATACATGGGTTCTAGTGCGAACAATAAATAGATTATAGGATCCAACCGTGTAGTTTTTCAGGTCCAGTTTTTTAAGTTAAATTTATTGATCTATGTTTCATGAGCAGTTGTTTACAAGAATCCATCTCTCATGACAATGAATGGTCTATTTAGCATTCATTGCATTTAGGTATTGGATCTTTCAAAAGGTCACGCTGAAGGTTTTGTAAATGAGAATGCAAGCTAAGTGGGCTTTATCTTTGGAAAAAACTTAATGTTTAAGTGAATTTGAGTTGGAGTAGTATTGGGATGGGTGACCTCTCAAAAAGTCCAATGCTTCACCTATGTGAACATCACTTAGATGCAATGAGTGTTAAATAAACCATTCATTATCATGAAAGATGGGTTCTTGTGAACCATACTCCTAAAATATGAATCAATAAATTTGACTCAAAAACTACACTATTGAATCCACATAACAACATGATAATTTGACACGTTGTGGAAAATACCTCCTCACAAACATCTAAATTGTAAAGCAACAAGAAAGATATATAAAAACTTACTACGGCGGTGGCCTTCACCACATCATCGTTATCTCCGGACATAATTTTGCCGTCATTTGAGGCCGAAATCAAAACATCAATTAGGTCCTCCGTATGTGTTCCTCGCTTCTCACGATGATTGTTGACCAGCATCTGCATAAAAGCATCTCTCTCCTTGTGCAATTTTTTAATGGCCGCTTGGAAACCATGTAAATCCAACCACTGGAGAAAGGGCAGATAGTCTCCCAGGTTGAATGCTCCAGCAAGAAGGAAACTTTCGTCTATCAACTCTTTGAAGCGCTGCGCTTCTTTATATTCCTCGGCTCCAAGGGAAATCTGACCGGCTACCATACGCATGATGATATTAAATGTCAATTGGGAAAGCCTGGATTTCATGTTTACAGTGCTGCTACCCTCTTCTTCGCAGATCTCAAACATTGAACGGATTAGAGAAGAGGTTTCCTCCTCGCGGACGTGTTTGAACGATTGGATTCTGGTTGCAGAGAAGAGCTGCAGAGTGCAAATTTTGCGAATGTTCCGCCAATAGGAGCCATAAGGAGCCCAACCCAGCTGTTTGTAGTTGTATCCCATATGCTTTCCTATATAAAGTTGCGGTCGCGAAGCGAAAGCCTTGTCATTTACTGTAAAACATTCTTTCGCCATCTGTGCAGAAGTGATAATCAAAACTCGGCGATAACCAAGTTGGAGCTGCATAATCGGTCCATAGCTCTCTGAAAGTGAATACAGAATCCTGTGAATCGGCAGCTTCTTCATTAGCAGGTGCATATGCCCGATTATCGGCCATGACGGCGGACATGGGGGCTGATTATTTTTGTTGTTTTTGCTTCTTAACTGCTTTGTAATTAGCAGGACAGCCAAGACTAGAACTATAACAGTTGCTAATTCGAATGCCATGATTGAGGACAGTGGGGCAATGGCAAAGTATTCGTGTATATACTGCACAAGAAAGATTCTCGGGAAATAATTGTTTTAATTTGTATGGCTTCATCTCTTCGGATTTTTTTTTGTAGAGGCGACATTTATGAAGATGCTCAGTATTTTACTAGTTCCTAGTCTGAACGGATGCCATTGGATTCACTTTTTTAAATTAATTTGATAAGAACTATGTGTAACTGATAAAGTTTAATAGATTTTTTTTGTTTTGTTTTGATAGGCAAGTTTTCCATATATTAATTAGGAATAAAAGTTTAATAGAATTTTTACAAGTTATCTAATGTTGACAATTTTTTAAATAATTTGATTGGTCTCTTGCATAGTAGTTTTGTTTTTTTTTTTTTTTTTTAATGAAACAAGAAAGTTATAGCTAATTAAACTATTGTTAATGTTTGTATTTGTGTATATTACACGTAATGTGTATGGTGATCTCTATTATATTTTATCTAATAAAAAATTATTCAATTTTCTAATATTTTTAGAGACCACATTTATAAAAATGTTTTATATAAATTTTTAAAAAAATCATTAATTTGATAACAATTTTATATAAGTGAAAAAGTCAGTCAAATTTTTAAAAGTTATTTAATGTTCATGTTTTTTAAATTTTTATGTTTTTAAATATATATTTTTTTAATATTTTGATTGGTTTGGTGTAATTTTGTTAGTAATTTTTTATTTTTTATTAAGAAAGAAACAAGAGAAGTTATAACCAATCAAATGTTATCTAGCAAAAAAAAAAGTTATTCTTAATGTTTTGTATGTGTGCATATTTCATCTAAGAAAAAATTAATCAATTTTCTAATATTTTTAGATGTGAAGATGCATATATTATTAGTTGATGGTGGTATGGATATCATTGGATTCAAACTAGCATACATATATTAAATATTAATATATATAAAATACGCGGAGAGTTATCATTTTTGCTCTAATCAAAACTCTAATCCTAACCCTAATTCAATGTTATTTTAAATTGTAACCATTTTTTTTGCTTTTAGATTAGGCTTCATATTTATCTACCCAAAAATAATATTAAAATATATTTAAAATAATATTTAAGTGTTATTGAAAATATTTTAAAAAATGTTTCTTAAATTCATTTTAGGAAGTTAACAATAATGACTGGGTTTTTTTTTTTAAAAGATAAGAAATAACATTTAAGAGTGGATATGGATTTGCATCTCATAAGAAATTTTCCTTACACATTATTTTTAGGTGGATGCCATTGTAATACGTCTCTAGCGTAATTATTAATTTGATAACAAGTCTATGTATATGAAAAAATCTATCAAAATTTGAAAAGTTATTTTTAATGTTGATGTTTTTTTATTTTATGTTTTTTAAATATTTTGATTTGCCTATTGGAATTTTGCTAGCAGTTTTTATTTTTATTAGAAAAGAAACAAGAAAAGTTATAACTAATCAAATAATATCTAGTAAAAATTGAGTTATTGTTATTGTTTTGTATGTGTGTATACTAGTATATATATCCAAGATAATCTATATATAAAATCAATAAAAAATCATTGCACATGAAAATAAAAAGTAGATTTTGTTTTTCTTTCACAGATTTGTTGACCACCTATATATTGTGCTGCCATCGTAGAGTTACATCTATCAAAATAACACTAGGAGAAATCAACTTAACCCCTTATGCATTGGCCTATTCGTACCATAGTTTGATCATAAATCCAACCCATTGCCCTTTGTTGAAATTCTCTACTCTTAGGTTTTAGTGTTCATCTTTAGGAGATACAAGTTTGAGTCCTAAAACTATGCATGACCCCTCACACCTCACTCAACTCTTCATGTTCCATAAATGAATCAAAATGCCCAATGTGTGACTCTTGACATCCACCAACAACCTCTCCACATTCCAAGTTGTCCTATGTGGATCTCCTTGTGCCATGTGACCTTTCACCTTTTCATCCTAGTCCTTTTGTCACCCCATATTATCTTCACAATTCCAATGTCTCATACAACTTTATACTAGGAGAAATAAACTTAACAACCAAGTGCATTGTCTCATTCCATGAAGGCCACAACTTACAACAACATTAATGTATTACAAAATACAACACACCTTCCTAACAATAATATTACAATGGCATTATGCAAGGTGTACAACATACTTTTCCAACAAGATTTTCTTACTCCAATTGTTTTGGAGCATTCACCAACCTTTTGTACACCATCAAAATATCCCAAATATGCATATTGAGGCCTTTCCTCAACCTCTATGGGATTGACCATACTTTGGATATTCTTTCCAACCATCTCTTCCATCATAACCAATCTTGGTTAACATCTAAAAACAAAATCCTTTAGGGCACGCTCCTCAAAACTACCAAAAGATTCTTGTTGGGAAGAAAGTGAATATGATGAGGTGACCTTTGTAAATATTTCAATTTGATTTTGTGCATCTTTTGTAGAGGATTGTCTTTCCTCTTCACTCCACCGTTTATCTTGGAGCTTTTCCAACATCTCTTCTTTCAATTGCTATCCCTTTTGCAATTCTTCTATGATGCCCATGAGGAAGTCTTCATGGCTTGTCAACCAAATTTGAAATTCGTCATTCTCTTCTTGCAAAGAGTGCAGCAAAATCCTCAATATTTTTTCTCTTCTTGCAAACAATGCATCACAATTCTCAATCTTTTATTCTCCATTTGGAAGAGATGATTAGCCATTAAGAGCTCTTCAATGCTTTTCACATGGTTGTTCTCTCATAACCACAAAACATACACTTTCACAATCACTAATAGAAGCGAGTGAACATAATATTATGCTAGCGAATCCCTCAAATATGAAGAAAAATTCATGTGATACCAATCTGATCTAAAAATGAGCATAGATAGTTCATTGTTTAGTTCATCACAAAAAAATCCTCTCTAAAAATGTTCCAACTTTATGTACAATTAAACAACACAAATGCTTGAATTTTATATGTTTCTATAACCATGTTAAGATTTGTCATTCATTTCATTCACAAGCTATGGAACCAACAAAAACATGTTACATTGTATACTAGTGTAAACCTCTAACCATGCCATTAATATTGTGTACCTTGTTTGTTGGGAGTCAATTGTGCTTCTTTGAATTTCCTCAATGGAATTACTTGTATTCTTTGTGGTAGATTATTTTATGAACTTGCAAAAGTTAACAAAATAGTTAGACACACTAATAATGGAGAGAGCATGCAAGATTTCATTGGGAGAAACCCAAATTGGGAAAAAGAACTCCGCTAAGGGGAAGTCTAGCTTCCTTTTATCCACTATAAACACACATTTTTACAAGCTTCTTGTCCTCATGAGGCCCATTATAATGTCAATCACAACCAATAACATTCAAATGCCTACAAACATCCTCAACAATACAATGAAGAAGTGTTAATCTCAACACTAATTCAACAACTACTATTGTGCACACTCAACTAGCTAGCCCAAACTCCCAAAACTGCTTGTCCTTAACTTCGATGGCTATGAAAATGGCTAAAGACATCTCCTATGCCTTTTGGGAAAAAACATGCCCCTTTAGACATGTTATGGGATCCAAGTGGAAGCCCAAACAACAAGAATATGGACAAATGATGCTTTCTTAACACCTCCTTTGCTTGCATGTTCAATCTAGATGCACCACTAGTTCCTAGAGATTAGTGATTATGAAGCTACCTAGTGGTTACAAAACCACATTGTGTCAATTACAAAACTGCCACTATGTCAATCACGAAACTACTAGATGACAAAATAAAACCACCCCTTTAGTGTTCAATTTGTCCTCCATCTTCTAGAAGCCATAACTTTTACAAACAGACTCAAAACGAGGTGCCTTTTTTTAAAACATATTTTTACGCCAAAGGCGTTCCCTATATGGACATTATCAACTAAGTTTAATGATCGACCGTTAAGAATGTGGCAGAATGATGGTTGACCATGGAAAAATATATGTCCATTCAATGAACCCAATATAAAATAAATAAAAATAATATTGAAAAAATAAAACACTTTATACAAAGAAAGAAATCAAAGAGTCATATATTCTTTCTACATTTCCACTAGAAAATATGTTTTGCATTCGTATTATAAAGGTGAAAAACAAAAAACAAAGAAAGAAAGCAAAGAATTAGATTTCCATTTTTTCACTAATTCAAAGTGTATAAATTATATTATTATTATATATAATATTTTATATAATATAAGTTGTTATAATTTATATTTTCTATTGTTTTTTAAAATATATATTTTTATGTTTTAAAAAAAAAAAAATTAGATTATGAAATATATATTTTTAAAATTATTCTTAATTTAATATTTATGAAATAAAATTATATTTTATATATTTAAAATATTTTTAGTATAATATTACTAATATTTGAATAGTATATATTTAATATTTATATACATTATAAGCTAGTAGAATATAAATATCATATAACTTTACTTTATATTAATTAAAATATAGAAACATGTGTAAGTTTAATATGAATTTATCTATGTTTATTTTTTTAAATATGTTTCTAATAATTTTAAAATATTTTTTATTGTGATTTTTATATTGTTTTTATTTTAGATTAAAATATAATTTTCTAGAATATTCTTGTTTTAATGTGTAAGAGTCTTCATTTACATTTTATATAATTTAACTATTTTTGAAATAATATTATAATGACTAAGATATATACATTATTAAATATAAATATAATTTAACTTTTTACATATATATTTTTATTTTATTTTTTTGAAAAAGGAGTAAAAACTTTATTAAGTTAGGAAGTCCATACAAAGCCAAAGAGAACAAAAGACCCACTAGGGGTCAAACATCCAAACCAAAGCCATCAAGAAACTCCCAAATAACACTGCATATCCTCCATGACCAAATCTTCAAGAACCTGTGAAAGATCTCCAGGCAGTCTTTCCCAAACATCCACAACCCAAGTCCCCATCTGCTTAGATGCCCACCTAGCCAGGCCATCCACCACCTTATTCCATTCCCAAGGGATATGAAAAAAGGCAATAGAATAAAAAACACTACCCAAAGCTACGATTTGCCTAACCACAATTGCTAGTTGCCAACTCACATCATCAAGATGACACTTATTCAACAAGTGAATCACAACTTGGGAATTCGAGTTGCAAATAATGTGCCTCCAACCCTTGCAATAAGCCTATTCCAAAGCCAAGAGAATAACTAAGGCCTCCATAAAATTATTTGGGTGAAGGCCTTTGTAAATTGAAAAGAAGAAAATCACCACCCCGGAGCTATCCCTGCCAATACCACCAACCCCAACATGTCTAGGATTACCTCTAGATGACCCGTTAGTGTTGATTTTCAGCACACCAAGAGGGTGAGGATGTCAATGCCCACTCCATTGAATATTCTCCCTTCTACGTTGCCTCCGCCCAGGCAATGGTCCACACCTACCATCAAAAGAAAGTCCAAGAGTCTTAACCACAACCAAATCACTCGGATCCACAGGGACAAACAGTTCACACTTAGCAGCCAGAGTCTCTTGGATAACCCCCAAGATTCTCCCCCATATCTGATCTACATGAAGCCTTTTATCCAAGAAAATCTTGCGGTTGCATTTCAACTAGATATGCCAAATAATCAAGCTAGGGCCAATAATCCATTCCACTATTGCATATCTAGAAAAGTCTCGATTTGACCAACTTAGCACCTCTTTTTCGGGTACTCCAGATCAAAGAACTCTTCCTCCCAAGGCTGAAATGTGGTACATCTTCGCTCTCCACAACCCCAAGATATTTAGAAGTGAGGATTTTAGCCCATAGCTAATGTTGTTGGGAGCATCACCTCTAATGCAAATTTGCAACCAAAGCCTGACCAGTTAGATCAATCCGCCGCAACCCCAACCCACTAACCTACTTTGTCCTACACGTAGCATCCCACTTAACTAAGCTCCAATTCCTACAAAGGAGATTACCAGACCAAAGAAATTGGCGAGAGAGATGATCAAAGTCCTTAATAAAGCAAGAAGGGGCAGACAACACACAACTTATGTACAAAGGCAGTGCCTGAACCACCAACTTCAAAAGAGTGATTCTCCCGATAGACGAAAGCCACCTACAAGTCCAATGACTAACATTTTTGCGGAACTTATCAATTACCTCTTGACAAAACTGCCTGGGGAGCAAACAAACATTAATAGGAATGCCAAGGTAAACAAAGGGAAGTGAGCCAATATGAAATCTGAGGACTCCAACAATTCTCTTTTGAATAGGCTTAGGAGTATTAAAGAAGTAAATAAATTACTTTCCCTCATTAATACTTTGGCTCGAAGTAGCCAAATAACAATCTAGGACTTTTTGCAAGGTGATAGCCTCCTCCACTTTGGCCATGCCCATTAGAGTCGTACCATCCAAAAACTGAAGATGGGATTGAGGAGGAATGTTGTTTCCCCAATTTTAGTCTTGTATGAAACCCAACTCCACGTGTGAGATCTAATAAATCTCCCTAAACCCTCAACCATCAAGATGAAAAGATATAGTGATAAAGAATCGCCTTGCCTAAGGCCTCGAGAAGCTCCAAACAGTGCAATGGGTTCACCATTGACCAAAACAGAGAAGGAGGAGGAAGTGACACAACTCCTAACCCATTCAATCCAAACACTATCAAAATTAAATGCCCTCAGAACCTTGAATAAGAAGGCCCATTTAACCCAATCATACACTTTAGCCATATCCAATTTGATAAACATAGCCTTTTCCCTGGAAGAAGCCATAGAGTGAATCATTTCAGCAGCTATAATGACCTCGTCAAGAATCAGCTTGCCAACAACAAAGCCACCTTGCTCATCTGAAATAAGCCTTCTCAACCATGGCTTTAGACGCTCCAGAATCGGTTTTGTAATTATCTTATACACTACATTACACAAAGCAATTGGCCTAAGAAGATCCAAAGAATTAGCACCTTCTTTCTTTGGAATGAGAGCTAAGAATGTTGCATTTAAGGCCTTCAACATTTGCTTATTCATTTGAGATTCCTGGACAACCTCGAAAAGGTCCATCTTGATAACCTCCCAAAACTCCTAGAAAATTTCCATTGGAAACCCATTAGGCCTAGGAGCCTTTCCCTTTTTCATCTGGAACATGATGTCCTCCAACTCCAACAAGGAAATTGGTTTGAGCAGGGACTCATTCATTTCACTTGTAACCAAGGGTGGTATACTATCCAAGATCATAGCCTCATCCTCCTCCACAAGAGGGGAATCCTTTGAAAACAAAGCATAAAAGAAGTGAACAGACTCCTCAAAAATTGCAGCAGAGGAAGAGAGAAGTGCCCCATCAAAAAACAAAAGAGAAGAGATAATATTACCCTACCTTATGTCCTTAACAAAGTTATGAAAAAAAGAAGTGTTCCTATCACCTGCCTAAAGGCACTCGATTTGAGCCTTTTGCTTCCAAAAATTTTCCTCCCTCAATTCCCATTGTTCCACAGCCTTCACAACAGTATCTTCCAGTAAAGCATTATCCTTAGTGAGACTCTCATCCCGAGTTTGAAAAGTAATAGAAGCCAAGTGAACTTGTGCAACCCTCTTTTCCTAAAAGATGTTACCAAAGTGGTACCTATTCCAGCATTTCAACAAATACTAAAGCCACTTGGAGAAGGAATACATTGCAGTGCCATGAGTCGGCTTCCCAAGATGCCGCCAACCAGGAACCAGATCATGAAGAGACACATTTGTCAACCACATGAACTGAAATATAAAGGAATACTTTTTAGAATAACGAGAGAAATTTGTTAAGACTTTGATCGGCCAATGATTAGACCCATGCCAATCTAAAATCTCTGAACTAGTCATCCACCTATCACCAACCCAGAAATTGGATATGAAAAACCTATCTAACCTCTTAGAGATAGCAGATTCCTCGCTCCTCCTATTATTCCAAGTAAATATAACATTAGTTGGCTTGATATCCACCAAAATCAACATAGAAACATTATCCCTTAGGAGATCAGATGAAGGATCCAGACGAGCACTACCCCCCTCTTCTCATTCAATAAGGAAACAACATTGAAGTCCCCAACAAAAATCCAATGAAGAAAAGCGTCCAAAGAGTGCACATACCTTATATGAGTCCAAAGATGTGCCTTACCAAATAAATCAGTAGGAGCATAAATGTTGGTGAAAATAATTCTCACTTGACTCCAAATTATAAGTAGCAAGAGAAATAGAATGCATGTTGGAGAACCACCAAAGTGGACTAACTTTACGTGGATCCCATAAGCAGGTGACCCCACCAAAGCTACCATGTACTCCTAAACACTAACACTGGCCTCTATCCCAAATCTTTGCAACCACATTGAACATACTTTCCACCGATAGCTTAGTTTCCTGAAGGAAAACCAAATCTGGTGAATGAACACGAATCAAATCCTGAATAGCCTTTTGTCGAGGGATGTTATTCATACCCCTCACATTCCAAGAGAGCATAATCATCGCTGGGGAAGGGAGATGTGGGAATCAATAGTCCTCACTGATCCAAATTCCACCAATGTCTCACCAATTTTCTTAACCTTTTCTTGGTCCTTTCTTCCAACCTTGAGAGACTTCTTAGACGCCCCTTTTTTGGGGAGATTTTGCTATAAGCCCAAAGCAGGCGATGGAGATTTATTTTTACCTAGGTCAGGAACAATCTTCTCACCAATGTGACCAGAGAGCATAATAGCAGACTCGCCATTAGCATCTAGCAACAAACTAAAATCTCCTAGAACATAAGCAAAGCGAGGAAGGTCTGTGTCCATCTAAGTCTCCTGCTTCCCTACTTGAGTCAGGCTAGGGATGTCAATTGGTTGGAATCCAATATTCTTCTCAACAGAAGAGCCAACAGTCTCCTACAAATCCAAAGGAATCCCCTCTTCTTGAACCAAGTCCTCTAGCACATCAAACCTGTTAAAGGCCTCCTCATCTTGCCTAACCTTTAGGGTTCTCTTTTGTCACCTACCTATATTGTGATTCTTAACTGGGACAAAGCTCTCCTTATCAGCTGCAACCCCTTGCATGGGAGCTTTTCCCTTGTCCAACTTTGGGGTAAATTGAGCAGGAACATTACCCATACCAAAAGCATGTGAAGCATGTGGGAACTTACGTTGTAGATGGCCATATTCATGACACAACCTACACCTGAAAGGTAACACCTCATAGTCCAACTGTTGAGTCTCAGAATGTGATCCAATACTCATTTCTATAGAATCTGGCAATGACATTCAAATCAATTTCTACACACACACGAGCAAAGGAGAGAAATCTCTTGTTTAGTGTTTTCTAAGAAGGACCAATGGGCTTACCAAGCAAGAGGGCGATCATCTACAATATGTCACTTCTCCAGCATTCTAGAGGCAAACAAGGGAGATGAACCCAAATCAGGACCCTGGAAGGGAGCTCTTCTGTCGGGTCGAAACCAACATGCCATGGTTTTATAAAATGACCTACCTGATTATAAAAATAGGGCCCACCTTCGAAATCCCTATTCCGATCAACCACACAAGAAAAAACTACAATTAAAAAATTGCTAGCAGTCAACAAGATGTCAAAATCCACTTTGGGGTTCCACGTTTTGCAAACCCAGGAATTGAGGAACATAAGCGACACCCTCGTCCCCATAAACTTGCAGATCGAAACATGGTTGATGTAATATTCCATGTCTTTAACCACTGATTTTGGTTGTATCGTTAGGACCGATCGTTCCTAATATTTCTCCAAACACCCATTCACCTTCTACAATCTAAGAGCGCCATTCTTTAATTATCTTGCACCAGGAAAATATGAGTTTGAGAAACCCATACCACCACT
>VDFB02058705.1:74145-112264 GCA_007258455.2 Sequoia sempervirens
TCTATGAGTTTTAAACTCTCCTTAGTTTCTTTGGTCATTGCCTCTACCTTGGTAACCACCTCGTTGTCCTCTTTGATCTCTTTGATCTCTGCCTTTGCCTCTGCCCTTAGAAGCCTGGTCTTGCTTCCTCTTGTTTCTTTCCTCAATCTTGATAGCTAATTGGTAACATTGATGTACTATCTTAGGACTTAAAAGAGCCATCTCCTCTTGAATGTTCCACTTCAAGCCATTAAGATATCTAGCCACCTTGAGACTCTCATCCTCTGTCACATTAGACCTCATACAAATTTTTTGAAACTCCTCTATGTAGGTATTCACATCTTGGTCTTTCTATCATAGGCTTTGTCTCTTCTTGTGTAACTGAATCTCATAATCATCTGGCATGTATGCTTCCCTCACTTTTGCAACCATTCCTTTCCAAGTTGAAATAGGTTGCTTGCCTTCCTTTTCCCTCTCTGTTTGAATGAACTTCCACCATGTCAAGGCAGAACCTCTTAGTCTTTATTTGGCCACCTTCACCTTCTATGCTTCATTGTCCATCATTCAAAATGGTTTTCCATTCCCTCTATCAGTCCATGACTAGATCAGCTTCCATTTTCCACTAAACAATGGGTATGCCTTCAAGTGCTTTTTCACTTTCGAGAGCCTTCAATGCCTTCAAGAAGGCTCTTCTTTCAAAATAGGGTCAGGTTTAGGGATCTTGTCTTCCCTACATAACCTCTTCATTTCTTGATTTACCCTTCCTTCCTTTTGTCATTGATGCTTGCTCAAGTTGTTCTATCCTTTCCCTCAATAACCTGTTGTCTTCCTCCTATCCTTCAACCATCTTGGCCAGTTGTGCATTTGTCACCATGATGGTAGAATCACTAGACTCAACCTCTGACATATATTATTCTATCCCAAATCTTTAACTTGCTCTGATACCAATCTGATAGGGTAGGGTAGGATGGAACACTCACTATCCCATGCTCTGGGTCTCACCTTGGAAAACCCCCTTGGTGCTCTCCACCTTCTTAACCTATGGGCTGTGCACGTAGGGCACCCCTAGTTCTCCTGGCCAACCCTACTATCATCTCCATTTCCCTAACCAAGCCAATCTTGGTGCTCTCTCTGCCATTCTCTCCTTAGCCCTTAATCTTCCTAAAGGCTAGCTAAAACTCCAACCTTCACTAACTCGATGCAGGGGTGTGTGATGTCTTCCATTTGCTTCAAGATCATCCCTCTAGGGTTCTTGATCATCCACCAATCACCAATTCTCCATCGCTCTCACCAAACCCTCTTCTAGGGTTTAAAAGGCTACTAGCCCTTGAGCCCCAATTAGGCCTCCTAACCCGAGAAATTAGGCTTAATTTCCAATCTTTCTAAAGAACATCACAAACTTCCTTTGGGGATCCTGGTTCATTTTCCTACCTCTCAAAGATTTTTGAGGTTATAGGCCTTCACTGTCCGTACACAGGCGTAACCCTCATTTTGTAAGAATTGGGGCTTTTTAGGCCATTTCCTGACCACACAGTGATCTGTCTGCTTGTTTCAACCACCAAATGGACTGGTGAAACCTCTTCCTTCATGCCAAAACTTTGTAAGGCCTCCTGCATTCCCCACACACCTTGGTTTGCCAAGGAATTGACACCCCTACAACGTTAATGCTTGGTTTTCACTGTCTTTCCTAACCGGGCATAGTCAAGCTCGCCTAGGAGAAGACTTTTTCCAAGATACTTTGCCTCCTACAGACTCCTAAACCTAATCTATTTACAGGCATGGAGCTTAGCCTCATTCCCCATAGACTATACACCAGGTATAGTGGAAGACAGAGGTCTAAGACTCCATGATTAATAGGTTGCCAGACTGATCAGCAATGGAAAGAAACAAAACTAACTAAGAACTAAGCTAGAAAACGATGAGACAACCTAACTACTGACCACACAAAGCTTGTAAAGTAATTATCACACGTGCCACCCACTGCTTAGTGTCTGGAACCCTCCATTAACACACTAAAAGAGCTAAAAACCAGAAAATTTACAAGAATTTCATCGTTTTTCCATATGAACAGTAACTCCAAATGATACAAAACTTTTTCCAACCTCAATTCCAGTTCGAGGTCCCCCTTTTAAAGGTTCACAAAGTGGTTACTTCTCCCTTGGTCGGACATAACCACCACAATAGGCCAAAATTGCACAAATGCAACATTTTGGCCTTTATTTCCAAATCCTAGTGAAAACAAGTTGTAAAACTCATCCTTTCTACCATGAGCTACTGATCACCTTCCTCCTAACATGTTCTAACACCTCTAACTCAAACTAGGTGGTCAACATGACCTTAAAACATTAAAACCACAAAATTTCTTCCTAGGCTCATAAATTTGCCTAGTGCTACCTCATGCTTCCTAGGTGCTCCGCACCAAAAGGAAGAGAGAAGAAATTTTGGATAGCCATGTGGGTAGAAGCACAAGAAACAAGCAATATGCAAAGTACTTGGTGAAATGGAGAGGAAGGCCTATTGAAGATTCATCATGGTTATCTCATGAGATTGAGATTAACTACCTTGGTTTCCCTATAACTCCTAAGAAGTGACAAGGTCACTTTTGAAATTACCTTGGGTGTCTGATGTAAGAGCATCGAGGGTGTAAGAGTAATCTTCCATCACACAAAAACATTTTTCTTTTCAATAAGGGCTAAATTTGGCAAGGTTACTATTTGTAGTAAGTTTGCATTTATGCACAGTTGGACACAAAAAATACACAGACCTCTAGAATGGTGAGCAAAATCCAATGGAAAATAAATCACTTCAATATCATTTGTCATTGAGAGATATTAAAATTTCAATTTTCGAAAAAATATGTTAAAATATTCAAAGTCAATTTTGAAGCACTTAGAGGCTCTGGATGAGCCTGAAAATTCACGCAAAATAAAAGTATTCTACCTTTAGGTACTACTTTATGGGGTTGTGCCTTATCGAGAGCTTTCTAACAAGGTATTATAATTGAAAATCCAATGGTTGAATTAAAAGTTATGACCCTGCAAAGTTGCACTACCAAAATTAATAAAATTTTGAAATATCTTCTTGAGGAAGCTACACTTTCTAGAAGATTCTATGGTGGTTACACTTTCCAAATAAAGGATTTGAATGGGGGTTACAGTAGAGGGGGAAGAGGAGTATAGATGGTGGCTCTAATTTGTAGATTTATAGATTTATGTAATTAGAAAGCCCATGTGATGGTAATTGTAATGTTGTAATTTCATTTTCATTTTAGTGATAATAGAAAATATTTGCTTCCTTCTTGCATTTTGTTTGTGCAATTTCATGTTGTTTTTGCGAGTTTTAGATTGTAAGGGGAGTACCCTTCATCAAGTGGTATCAGAGTAGGAGTTCCTGAGTGTGTAGATTGATAGTCGAACGTGAGGCAGTCTGCACCAAGACTTGTGGTTGTGGGTCTGTGAGAAAAGATGACTCCATGAATAAAATGTGGTGGGAGAAATGTTGGGGTAATAGAAGAGGGTTTTAGAGCCCTCTAGAGACAAGTTCAAGCACTGGAAGAGGAGTTGCGTAGAGGAGTTGATGTCAAAAGAAGAGATGAAAGTGAAGATGAGGCTGAAAATGAAGAGCCATTCAAAGAAGAAGCACATGATGTAATGGATCCTAGAGAAGACAGACTGATTAGGGCCATTTCTAAGATTGAAAAGAGGCCAAAGATAAAAGTTTCTAATTTTTCTGGAAATATGAATCCAAAGGAGTTGATCAATTGGGTCAATGACATGGAAAAGTATTTTGAGTATGAGGAAATAGAAGATCCGGAGAGGGTCAAATTTGTAAAGGCCATGCTAGCATATGGTGGAAATAAGTCTAGTTGGAGAGAAACCAAAGAGGTAAAGAGAAGATAACTAGGTGGGATTGAATGGTGGAGAAACTAAAGAGGAAATTCATTCCTGTAGATTATCAATTGAATAAAAATCTGATCGGATGGTGGAGTTTAGAGTTTATATATCATTCAAGCATGAATACAAATCTTTTCTCTTTCTTTATCTATAACTTTGGCTAAAGTAATTTGGTACAATTTAGAGTAAAAGGGAATAAAATATGATTAATTATTGAGCATAAATGAATTGCACCAATAAGGTTGGCATTAGTTATTTAATTGTTTCTTCTTTAGCCATTTAAAAATATTCTAGCAATTTGTGCCTATGTAATCATATTTATTCATACATATATATGTAATAATTTGAGTAGCCAAAAAAAATAGATATTTGTATATATATGTAAGATGCATGTTTAAATATGAACATACATTTGTGCGCAGAAAGGTTATTTTTTATTATTTATAAGTTTGGAAGATAAGCTGAAAACTATACATGTATATATCTGAGAATAACAAGAATACTATCTATAGAACTACAATTAGTATCATAGTATATAAAGTCAATATTTTCTAAGTTGGGAGGTACAAGTTTGGAAAGTCTAATAAGTTGATATAATGATGATTTTGCTTTAATATTTGAACTTAGTTACACTTAGTGTAATTTAAACGATATTATTATCGCAAACAACTAGATTTAATATGGTGTTCTTTATGAACAAAACAATAAGTTTTGTTGTTGAAAACCTGAAACATTATTATGAAGAAGTAACCTTATATATAAGATATTATATTGAATTG
Organism: Sequoia sempervirens; assembly: GCA_007258455.2. NCBI lineage: Eukaryota > Viridiplantae > Streptophyta > Pinopsida > Cupressales > Cupressaceae > Sequoia > Sequoia sempervirens. The sequence goes on from VDFB02058705.1 coordinate 78,797, forward strand.
TTGAACGCCTTTTTTTATTTTTCCAATATTTTTAAAATGAGACTAGGAAGGTCAAATAAATGGCATTTTGTCATCATGTATAAATAGAGGTGTAGGAAAGTAGGAGAGTAGTTACTCTCACAGTTCAAGGTAAGGACTTGAACAAGTGGCACAATTTTCCAAGACCCAAGATGTTATGAGTTTGTAACATGGGTGTTCAAGTCAAAGAACTTAACCAACCCAGTCATGTTCTGACTTAGTGAGTCATCACTTTTATTTGAGAACCTTTTAAAAATTCAAACCATTTGTTTGAATAGTAAGTTTGAGTTAACCATAGGTCATTAAATATTTCCAAGTGGATTTAGAAGTGGGTGTATGTACGACTCCAATTTTTAAGGAAGTGGTTGAATTTTATTCAAAATTTGGCCAAAGTAGGTGTAAAAGTCTTTGCTTGCACTTGTTGGTTCACAATGCTCTAGAATTGCATAACTAGTTAGTAGTGTCAAAATTACTTAGAGAAGTCTTTAGTTGTATGATTGTATTTGTTATGTAGGAAACAATGCTAGAGACTCAGATGACATGCTAGGGGTTGCTTAGTCTATACTCTTTGTTGAAAGGTAGGGCCATTTTCAGTTGGAAGGTGTGTAGGGGACCACCGATCTGTGGTTCGAGGTAAAGCTCTTGGGTTATGCTCTCCCTCTTGTAGACGACAACACCAAGGCTTATGAAATAGAAGATTAATCCAAATAAGGAAGTTTTGACCTTGTACTTATTTGTAAAATTGTAATTCTATTTACTTGATTGTAATTCATATATGAAAATTGCAATTGGAAAGATGTGTTTCTTTTTCAATTATGCAAATTGCAATTGAAAAGTAATGTTATTTCAAATATGAAATGTTTTATGTTTTCAATTATGCAAAGTACAATAAATAATTTTAGAAAAGAAAAAAATTGCCTCCCTATTTTTAAGGAATGGAAATTATTTACTTCAAAGTTAAAACCTAAGTATTTACTATGTTGTATGGGTAGATATGTTACATATGCTATTAGAGCTACTAGGTTCAATACATGCACCTGTGGGCTCACTACATAAAATTTTCTTCAAACATTATCAGTAGCTAATTTTTGAATGTTCTTTAGCTATAATGGTAAGGACAAAGAAAACTATAGGGAAATCTATATCCAGAAACCTTCTTTATTTAAAGGCTAAGAAGGATCCATCCCGAGAGGTGAAACTCCTAGATAATATTAGTTACATTAAAGATGCATGGTTGGCTGACTTTGAGAGCCTAGCTAACACTCTCAAGTGTATCAAGCCGGAGAAGTAGAGTGGAAAAGCAACTATGGCCATAGTACATGTCCCTGTGGCTGAACCAAAACCAACCTTGGAGGTGGTCAAGAGGTAGGACAACCTTTTGACAACTCTAATGTGAAATTAAATCAAATCCTTGCAATTATTAATGAAAGAAGAGTGAGGATTAGTAACCTTGAGCAAGAGGTCAGAGGTCATAGGTCAGAGTAGGACTAAGAAAGAATCATCTCATGAAGGTGAGGATGAAAATCATCATGAACGCACAACTCAAAGTGAGCATGGAGAAACTAATTTTGAGTCAAGGCCTGATGAGGAGAAAAGGAATCAATTGGACCTTGAACAATTTAGAGATATGAAGAAAGTCACACCCCCTAAATTTAATGGCACTGTGAGCAGAGATGTGACAAAGGCATGGCTTGTTGAAATGGAAAAATATTTTGAAATCAAGAACTATTAGGAAGTAACAAAGGTGGTATGGGGAGCATATCATTTGTCTAGGGAAGCATCTACTTGGTGGATGAATAAAAAGATGGATTTGGGGTTGAGTTCACTGAGCCTAACATGGGATGAGTTTATGGTAATATTTAGGAAAAGATGGTTACCACAATGATATTTTTATTAGAGACTCATGGATTTCTAGAGCCTAAGACAAGGCGACTCATCAGTAATTGAGTATTGGGAGAAGTTTACTTGTCTCCTTAAGTATATTTCCCAATACTAGAAGGATGAGCGATTTCGTATAAGGAGGCTTATTATGGGGATTAATGCCTAAATTGGAGGTGAGTTAGATGTTCATGGTCCCACTACCATGTAAGAAGTCTATGAAAAGGTCATTAAACAAGAGAAGAAGCCAAATTCTATATCTTCTTATCAAGAAAATAACCATAAGAATTTTAACTGGTCATAATCATCCCAATCATTCAAGAAGATTGATAAGTAAGAAATTAACAAGAAATATGATAAGGGGTTCCAAAATAATTGGAATGAGTCCAAGAGTGACAAGAATAATAATAGAAAAAACTCCAAGTAAAATAGTGACAACTCACGGAAGCCATTTGAAAGGAGAGGACCTCCTAGAGGGTGTTTCACATGTGGAGATGACAATTATGCCAATCAATGTCCTAATAACACACAAGGAGTGCAACTTCAAGGTTATCCATTACCATCATAGCAAAAAAAAATCCAGCAGAGGATTCATGCAGCACTAGATAATCGACAGGAAGAGTACCAGATTACTCCAGTTGAAACTCCAGGTACTTTGTTTGGCATACCAATTTTGGTTTTAATAGACATTACTGCTACTAAATATTTTATTTCACCAAAATATTACATAATTTATTTTTAGAAAAGTTGGCTATATGGAAAAACCATGGTCAGTAAAGTATGCTAACTAGACAAGAGCTCAAGTAGAGCAGTGTTTTTTTGAAGCTAAGCTTGAACTTCCAAGTTTTTCAACTGAAGTGAACTTATATGTAACACCCTTATGATCCTATGATGTCATCCTAGGAATAAACTAGTTATAGAGACATAGGGATAAGGTAGACTAATTTTCTAAAATAGTAGAGTGTCTAGACAATATTGGAAACAAAGTTTCTCTGCAAGATACACCCAGAGAAGTTAAGGAAAATATATGTCATACAACTAAAGAGGGCCAAGCAAAAAGGGTGTCAACTCTTTATGGTCAAAATGGAGAAAATGGAGGATTACAAAGAGTTTATCTTTTAAGATGACTTAGTGTACTATGAACCTTAGAAACTCCAAGGAATGGAAGAAGAGGAATCTATGGATTTAGAAAAAAATGATATGGATAAGTACCCATTTCTACAGGATTTTGAGGATGATTTTCTAGACGAACTACTTGGATTACCTCCCAAGAGAGATTTTGACTTCTCCATTGATATAATTCTAGGATTGGAACCAATCTCCAAAGCTCCTACCGAATGACTACAACAGAGTTGATGGATTTGAAGGCTCAATTGTAGGAGTTGTTAGCTAAAGGATTAATCAAACCTAGTGTTTCACCCTAGAGAGTGCCAGTGATTTTCGTTAAAAAAAAGGATGCCACACTACACTTGTGTATAGACTATCATATGCTTATTAAAGAAATGATAAAGAATAAGTATCCTTTTCCATGTATTGATGATCTCTCTGATCAAATGTGTGGGGTAGCTATATTTTCAAAGATCAATTTATAATCTGGATACCATCAATTAAGGCTTAAAGATGAAGATATCCATAAAACAACCTTTAGCACAAGATATGGGAATTATGAATTCATAGTCCTACCTTTTGGACCGATGAATGCCCCTGCAACATTCATGAATTTGATGAAAAACGTATTCAAAGATTATTTGGATAAGTTTGTTATTGTGTTCCTAGACGATATTCTAATATATTCTAAGAATGAAGAAGAACATCTCCAAAATTTGTAGATCATTCTTCAACATCTAAGAGAGCATAAGCTATATGGTAAGCTCTCAAAGTATACTTTCTTTCAAAAATAAGTACAATACCTAGGTCATGTAATCTCAATTGAGGGAATTGTAGTAGATCTCACAAAAATCAAAGCCATTCTAGAGTGTCTTGCACTGAAAAATGTGTATGAAGTCTATAGATTGATAGGTTTGGTAGGTTATTACAAATATTTCATGGCTAAATTTTCAAGAATTTCCTATATCATTACTTCTCTACAAATTCAAAATATTTGATTGGTCAGAGAAATTCTAGGAGGCATTTGATAAACTGAAAGAGAAGTTAACCATGACACTGATACTAAAAGTTCCTAATCCAAAATGTCATTTTGTGGTCATCACTAATGCCTTGAGAGAAGGATTAGGTGTGATTATGCAAGAAGGATGAGTTATCACCTATTATTCAAGGAAGCTAAATACATATGAGCAAAATTATGCTCCTCATGATCTCAAGCTGGTAGCAGTTGTGCATGCATTGCAAATGTGGTAGCATTATTTTCTAGGGAAACCCTTTGACTTATGGTTAGACCGTCAAGATATTAAGTATTTATTTACCAAATCACATCTCAATTCCCATTAGAGGAGATGGTTAGAATTAATATCTAACTACAATTTTGAGATCAATTACATCAAGGGCAGATAAAATTGAGTGGTGGATTCCCTAACTCAAAGGAGACATATCTCCTCAATGATCTATATTCATTCTAATTTTAAGAACCAGGTGTTACAAAATTCCAAGGGAGATGAATATAATGAGAATGTTAAGAAATATCTCATGGAAAATCCTAAATATTTGAGGTATGATGGGTTTTATTTTGAACCAAATGGACTACTAAGATTCAAAGGAAGAATATATGTTTCGAACTCCAAGGAGTTAAGAAATATCGTGTGGAGAGAAGTTCATTTTGTACCATGTTTAGGTTATCCTGGAGTGAAAAAACTTCTAGCAGATGTGAAACCACTGTATTTCTAGAAAGGAATGAAGAGGGATGCTACAAGGTTTGTAGCAAGGTGTCTAGAATGCCAAAGGGTGAAAGTAAAATTTCATCACCTAGTAGGACTCTTATATACTCATAAGATTCCATATTGGAAGTGGTAGATCATCAGTATCGATTTTGTTAAAGGTCTTCATATGTCTAGAAATAGGTATAATGTTATTCTAGTAGTGGTGGATAAAATCACCAAAGTAGCTCACTTCATACCTTCAAATTTTATAGATGGAACACCAGTCATATCATGTAAGTCTGTATAGGAAATTTTTAGGTTACATGGTGTTCCTAAGAAGATTATCTCGGATAGGGATGCACACATGATGTCAAGGTTTTGGAAAACCTTATTGTCCTAGCTTGGAACTCAGTTGAACATAAGGTAAGATTATCATCTTGAGATCTAGATGGTTAGACAGAAAGGTTAAACCAATTTTTGAAGGATCTATTGAGAATATATTGCATGGATCAACAATACAAGTGGGGGGGGGTTATCTTCTTCTTGTATAATTTTCTTACAATAATTCTCATCATTATGCTATTAAGATGGCTCCATTTAAAGCATTGTATGGGAGAAAGTATTGAACTCCTATATGCTAGGATAAGCTAGAAGATATGATTAGCCTTGGTCTAGAAATGTTATCAGAAATGGAAGAGAAAATCAAATTGATCAAGAAGAGATTATTAGAGGATAATGATAGCCATAAAAGCTATGCTAATGCTAAACGTATACCAAGACATTTCTAAATAGGATAAAAGTGATATTAAGAGTCAAAATTCACAAGAGTTCCATCAAGTTTAAAAATTCATCCAAACTAGCTCCTAGATATGTGGGTCCCTTTGAAGTTCTCAAAGAATTCAACCCATTTGTTTATAGGATTTCTTTACCATTAGCTCTTGCTAGGATGCACAATTTTTTTCATGTCTTATCTTAATAAATATATACCAAGTGTTAAGCATGTAGTTGATTGGAATGCACTACATGTACAAGACCTAGGGGTGGTAATGATTGAGCCTCTTAGAGTGCTTGAAATGTGAAGGCTCCACCTGCATAACAAAGAGGTCACTCATTGTGTTATGTGAATTTTTCCCCAAGAGAAGAGAAATATAAGAATAACCCTTTAAAATTAAAAGGGAGATATAAAATAAAGGATATAATGATCCTTTGTTTAAAAGAGAGATTAATAAAGAACACTCTTTAAAAAAGAAGAATAATTATTTATTTAAATAATTATTAAAAGGTAACCTTTTGTGAAAGGGTGTGATGGTTTAGAAACCACCCATTAAAAGGATATGTAAATCATTCATGTGAGACATGAAAAATATTCAAGGATGGAGAACATTCAAGGAGAGAAGAGAAAAAGGAAAGAGGAACTAAAAGGGCACAAAGGAGTGAAGATTAAGGTCATAGGTGGGCATTTAAATATTTGGAGAAAGGGCACACAATGTGTGTCCAACTCGGGGTACAACGTACACCCGTGAGTGTCTTGGCCAAGGCTGAGTTTATGCCGTGAAGGAAAGTTGGTTTTGTGCAAGAATTGGTTCCTCCAGGGGTGTTTGTACCAAGAAACAACCTACATCTATAACCATTCCTCTGAGTGCCAGATAGTAGCGTTTCCATGAATTTAAAAGATAAGTATTGAGAACCATTGATTCAATAATATTGGGAATATTATTTATATGATTTTGATATTTATATGATTGATCTATGTTGTGGTGTTATTCCATTTATTATGTTAATTATTTAATTGTCCCATATTGGTAGTTTACATTAATTATTCACATTTATTTTAATAACATTGCATATTGTAAACTCTAATATTTTCTATATTAAATATGTTGCTAATGCTTAATAACCACAAGAGGAAAAATGACATTACATTTGGTATTAGAACTAGGTTGATCAGACCTTCCTACCTCCAAAGTTTTCTTTATGCCTTTTTAAAGTGTTCCTTGTGTATCGCTAATATTATATGTTTTCCCTAATCTTTGAGTTATGAAACCAGATTCTATAAGTCTAAATTATAACCTTTGTTTATATGTTAATTTATGTTTCTTTATATGTTCATTGGAATTACTGAAAACTTGATATCATATAGATGTCTTCATATTAATATTGAAAATATTGTTTAAAATTGGTATCGCCTTGAGAACTTCCTATTTAAAACTAGACTCAACTAAAGACACCATATTCCTCTTTAATTCTATCTATATATAATTCATTTAAACATATCTTAATTCTAATTTTAAAGCATATCCCTTACTCTCTTTCTCTATCCACTTAGTTATGCTTGTATCCTCAAAATATTCAAATTCACTTACTCTTATATATCTCATGTGGTCATTGATGTTGTCTTAGCCATCCACACATTTGTTTGAGATGCAAAGTTGCATATTCAAAATAAAATCATGTCAACTATCCCATAAATAATATGAGTAATTAACAAATTATTATATTTAAGATTATAAAACTTTCACTGAAAATGTATTTAATAAAATGTTCATAAAAGATGTGTACTAGAAGGGTTTGAAAATTGGTATATGTAATATGAATAGGAAGAATATATAATAGAAAGTTGATTGTAATATATGGAACAATAGGGTAGATTTAGGTTCTATATCTCAATCAAAAGGTATGCACGATAGAATACATCCCTATGTAATGAAAATTTGTATCTCCTCATAATAATCCCTCTAATACTTTTCTAGGATTCCATTCAATATGAAATAAATTGAGGCATAACAAGCTATATGAAAAGTCGTGTCCCATTTTTGGTCATTGTTATAAGCAAGAAATAATGGCCATCATTTTGTTTATTGATTGATTGGATCCTCTTTTCGAAGTTTGTGGAATAGAGATTAAGTGTTTCAGACTACATATATTTTGCTTTGCTGTCCTATATATAGGGTGAGGATGTTCACGTTATGGGTAAAATGTTGTAGAAACTAGCACTTGCACTTAAAGGAGGTTCAAGGATTACACCGATAGAAACCTATATATATGTTAATATGTAGAGAGTATGTGTTTGTGCATGAGTGCATAATGGAATGAAATAAATTTAGACAAATGAAGGGCAATGAAATGCTAATTGTTGCATAATTTGTAATATAGGATTTAGATGATTTGTAATATGTAGAGAGTATGTGTTTGTGCATGAGTGCATAATGGAATGAAATAAATTTAGACAAATGAAGGGAAATGAAATGTTAATTGTTGCATAATTTGTAATATAGGATTTAGATGATTTGAAGCAACTGGCCCCAGCTATACACCCAATGAATGAAAAATTGGCTTATTACGAATTGAATTGTTAGAATATTTTGGTAGTCTGAGAAATTCTAAAAAAATATTGAAGCAAAATTTGTGATATAGGGCTTTAGCCCTAATTGCAGATCATATAAACTAATAGATAAGCAATAAATGGGACCAATTAGAAACGAACCATTAACACTTTGATAATTTGAAAAATTTCTTGATAATTTGCCAATACAACTAATATAATTCCTCATCTATAGAAGACATCAAGTTCCTTAAGCTTTTGTCGATGGAGTGGATATATATTGCATAATTGCCAAAACAATACATCTCCTCAAGGAATTGCAAAAAAATAGTATATTAAAAAAAAAGTATAGAAGATCTCAACAATTAAGTAGTCCAAACTTAAATAAGATGAAAATAGGGAGAAACTATAAGCTGGAGGAAAAAATAGCCCTCACAAAGAAAGAAGTGCAAGAGTAAATTCCAAAAACCCAAATATAAGTACTCAAGCCAGATCCTATCAAAGGGACTATTGGTCAATTTTGAGGAGCCACAAGAAACCTAGATCTAATCAATCCATAAAATGAGAGCTTTGAAATTTTAGCAAGAAACTAAGATCTTCTACAAAAGGGAGGATTGAAGTGGTTGTTGAAAAGTGGGAAGCAAGGAAGAAGAGCTCAATGTCTACAAGAGGAGCATTTTCAATTTTTTTATATTAGTTAAAATCATTGATTAATATTTATTAGGATTTTATTCTTTTATCATTATGAAATATTTACTATGATTTTAAAGTATTTTTGTATTTTAATGTTATCTATATAATGTGTGTTTGTAAAAAACTTTAATAAATTTTATAAATTAAAATTAATGTCAAATTGAAAGCATTGAAAAAAAATTGAAGGTATATATTGGTTGCATGTTAAATGTAAAATTTAATATTCTAAAAAAGTGGTGTTCAGTGTCAAAAATTCTATAATATAGATTGCTTCTTATTGTGATTTTATATTTAATGAAGGATTCTTTACATTGTGCTATGAAAGCATAATCATCTTCTAATTAGTCATTGTCATTGAAGAGGCAAGTTTTTTGTTGCTATTAGGTAGAGTTGTCAACTACAATACTAATATCTTGAAAGTTAATTAAGTTAGTAATAATTTTATCTACAAATCAAAAGATAAAAATAATAATTTATTTGTCTAAATTATGTATTAGCTTGGGAATTATTTCATACCTATTTTGAATATTACAAGGATTCAACCACCCTAGATTTCCATAGTGATAAAAGGATAATCACATCCTTGTTTTGGAGATGATTAAGTAAATTAAAAAGAGCATGAATTATTTTGTTCCATACCCTTAGAGGGGTAGAACAAACTGCCCCCCTACAAAGACGGGTTAGTTAATACAAAATCCCTTAACGCTACAAGCAATGAGCAAATGCATAAAAATCAAAGATAGCACTTACATTCACAAGTCAAATAATCAAACAGAATTTTTTGATGTTTGCGTAGAGATTCCAAAAATTTAAAATCACTAAAACTGTAGCAAGTGATTTACCTCAAGATTCTGGTCAAATTCTATGGTGGAAAGAACGATGCCAATGAGGAATAATGGGAGAAACCCTACCACGACAAAATATTGCCAAATGAGATGAATCTCCCTTCACTTGCTGCTTCAATCTCTTCATAGTAAACAAAAGTAATCTGAAAATGTAATCTGAAACCTATCTCCCTTCACTTGCTAAAAGAAAGATTAAAATTGAGCAACATGAGCTTGATTGAAGTGATCCACTTATGGTAATTATGATAATTTATTGGTAAGATATATAACTTCATTATTGTACTTAGATGAAGAGCTTCAATACTTCACCTACATGGATATAACCCTTTTACATTTTTTTATAGTGAAAGATTTTATCACTAACACTCTTCATAGCTTGATTGAAGTGATCCACTTAAGGTAATTGTGATCATTTATTGGTAAGATATATAACTTCATTATTGTACTCACAACCATTATTAATCCTCAAAATTCTAATCTTCTTACCAATCTGATTATAGGCCTCCCCAAATCATATGATTCTCTATTTATATCAATGCCTATGACCTGTCATGGAGAAAGTCAAAATAAGATCAAAATTTGTAGACCTCAAAAGGCCTTGAGCAAAAATCATTATAAATCTTATAAGTCACCTTGGCCTCAAACATCAAGAGTGTCCCTATCTCTCGATTTTCCATGACATAACGGACCCTGGAATCACATCGTATCTTATATGAGGATACCTCAAAGGCCTGAGTTCAATATCAATACAAGCCTTGAAAATCACCACATGTGGCCTCAAATGTCTAGAGTACAATGGACTTTGGATAGCACATTCCACATGAGGCCTGGGAATCTTATTGCATCTTTAGGTGGAGTAGACCTCAAAAGCCTCAAAGTGATCACTTGTTATGAAATGTCATGTGATGCAGCCTGCAGGTAACCCATGCTGCAAGATACCTTTGGCTCTCTTGGAATTACATTATTTCTTAGGCAGAAGTATAACAGACCCCAAATGCCTCAGCCAAACATCAACACATACCTAATAAATCAGTAAGACCATGGCTTCAAACACTAAGAGTAGCACAAACTTTGAATAGCCCATACTGAAAGAGACGTTGGAATCAAATAGCATCATAGGTAGAGTAGACCCCAAAAGTGTCATCCAAGTATCAACGCAAATCTTATAAATCACCATGATCTCAACTTTCAAGGGTAGCAAAGGATGACCTGAATCTTATATAGACTGTTTATATTTTTTAACATCTTTCTTGTGCCATTTTTTGTTTTCTCTTGTACTCGCTTGATGCTTTCTTTATTTTTTGTACTTGGACAGATCTACTAGGTACTCCCATTGTTTACTTTAGCTCAAAACTTGTTTTTTTCTTTTCTTACCCTACATGGATAGAGATGCATTGGGGACTCGTTTACTTTGAATATGTACTTCTTGGAAACCCCACTTTTTATGTATTCATTCATTTAGAATTAAAATTATATTAAAATTGATACACCAAATTAGACTTGTTGGACACTTGGACATTAAGTAAATTTATGTTGTTTCAATTGTTATGATTACAGAGCTCTTCATGAAAAGGAGAAGAGGCCCAAGGGAGGCCTTATGGGGAATCAGTTCTTTGTATTGGTTCTTAAATGTATTTTTTCCTATTATGTTTAACCCGGATATATGTTTCCCGTGATCACATCATTTTCATGGGTCTACTGGATATTTCCAAAATCTGCGATGGCACAACAACTAGGTTCAGGATTGCAAGGTCTTGGTATAGGTGTTATTGGTCTTGATTGGTCCACAATTTCTTCGTATTTGGGAAGCTCATTTGCCAGTCCTTGGTTTACCATTGCCAATGTAGCTGTTGGATTTGGGTTTGTAATGTATGTGATCACACCATTAGCATATTGGCTGAATCTTTTTGACGCAAAGACATTTCCCCTATTTTCAAGTCATCTTTTTATCTCCTTTGGCCAAATGTACAATATCTCCAAGATTATCGATTCAAATTTCCATTTGGACTTAAACGAGTATAAGAAGTATGGCACATTAAATCTAAGTACCTTCTTTGCTATGACGTATGGAGTGGGATTCACTGCATTGACTACCATAATAGTTCATGTACTTATTTTCCATGGAAAGTATGTATCCATCTCCATTTCTAGTATCTTGTTTTTGAATTCAATAGAACTCTGAGATATCATCTGATTGGCTGCATCTATTAATATGTCATTGTTTTTGGTGCAGAGAAATTTGGCACCTGAGCATGTCCGCTTTTAGAGATCGTAGAGTTGATGTGCACACCAAGATAATGAGAAAATACAAACAGGCGCTGCAATTATGGTTCCAACTAATACTAATTGGTAATATTGCTTTGTCTATCTTTGCATGTGAGTACTACATTGATCAACTTCAATTGCCCTGGTGGGGAGTACTATTTGCATGTCTTATTGCTCTAGTCTTCACACTTCCTATTGGAATTATTGCTGCAACCACTAATCAGGTAACCTTGGATGAATCCTATGAGTAACTTTTTTAGTCAGCCTTCAAAACTTTGTGCTTAATGATTTTTTTTTCGTTATCTAAATCTCAATGCTTGTAGCTAAACAAAAAATATTTTATATTCCTGTGAAAATCAGGATCCAAAGAACAAATTGATATCTTCAGTGAGGTTCTCCACTAAATGTTAGGCATATGCTAATGCACCAGTTTGAAAGAGTTGTTTTTCTGGTGTAGGCTGCATACATGGTTAAATTTGGGTTACATGGAATGCAAAATGTAATTTCAGTGCTTGTACAAATGTTGTCTTCGAGGGTGGGAGAGTGTGGGAGAGTGTGGGAGAGAGTGGGTTACATGGAGGTTTTCTTATTCTTCAAAATGTAATTTCTGAGGCACTGTACAAATGTTGTCTTTTTACTGTTCTAAATGAGGGTTATGTGAGTACTCCAAGTCGTATTCTCTCCTGATAGAGTCAGGGTATGGAATGCAAAATACAATATGAACAAATAAAACAAAGAGAAACATAACAACATAGAGGTAGATACAAAACTGATCACAGTAGATACCTTGGCTACTACCTATATTATGGAGTAAATTGACAAATACAATGAGTGTGCAAAAGATATGGATACAATCTGCCCCTTGTTCCATTCAACAAGACGTTGGCCATGGATGCAATCTGTCCCTTGCTCCATTAGGTACCTATTTCCATTATTTTCCTATGCTTCCATGCTCCTTTTCTTTTGCCTCTCACCTCTTGAAAATACAACATAATTGTTCTCCTTAATTCTGAAAGAAGAAAATACAACATACAGTTTGTTCCCTCCTCCATCAATCCAGGTAGATATAGCATACAATTGTCCTCCCATGCCCATTTTACAAACCGATACCTCCTCCTATTTATAGATTCCTATGCACAACAACATTTTCCTAGGCTGGAAAAGAAATTCTATCAACACAGGAAGTTGTCTTCACAGAGATGATGGACTTGCAACTGGAACAAAAGTAATTTTAGGTAAAAATTTATACATTTGTTCGGAATAGAATTGGTTCATATATTGATGTATCTTTTGTATGAATATATTCTAGAAACAAAGTAATTAAATTTACAATTGTTGTTGACCATTAACACTTATTATAGGAAATGCATGTTTCAGATAAAGAACACGAGAAGATGAGAAGCAGGAGAAGAAGACTACATGGGAGGACTCTATGGACACTTTCTCTGAAGATTGAAACTTTATTTGCTATTTAGTTTTTTTTCTACTGTTTGTTATTTTGGTTTCTATGGACTAGTTTGCGGCTGGCTTGGGTGCCAATTTTTTATTTCTGTTATGGTTTGGTTTCTGTGGACTGGTTTGAAGCTGGCTTGGGTGCCAATTTTTTAATTATCTGTTATGGTATGATAAACTCTTTTTGTTTAAATGTTTTAAGTTTCTCTTGTAATGGATTCAAGGCCCTTTTCCTGCTTATCAAATAAAAACTACTATACCGATGTCGGAGATCCGGCAAGACGCAGCATCCGTGTTAAGTCATCCAAATTTTTGGATTTCGGTTTCTTGTTTGGTGTTTTCTTTTGTAGGAGGAGGTTACTTTTCCTTATTTTGGACTGTTCTAGTTTTGTAACGGTAAGGCAGCAATGAATGGTGGCGGCTAATGGAGGATAAATAAGGCAACACACAACACAGTAAAAGGGGACATAAATTAAAGACAACACTTAATGTCTTAAAGGAAGCGGCCTTAGTGCATGAGCGGAGAGCATAGGAGGAAACTGGGGTTTTTGGGTTTTGTTTCTGGGGAAAATAAATTTTTGTGTGACTCCTCACTGTGGAGGAAGCTACATTTGGGAGAAGTAGTATTGGTTCTTTGGGACAAAAAGCAACGAGGTGTAGGGATTTTAGAGTGTGATTTAACATTTTGAAATTACAGTAGAATGTAATAGTCTTTTCATCAATAAAAAGTTTGTTTGAAATTTTGAAGCATTTCTGTCTGTTTCTTTCTGTTGCATTGCCTCTCTGTCTAATAAGACTCAGAGGTTTTGATCTGTGTTAAGTGGTATCAGAGCAGGTTTATTCTGCTAAGAAGAAGACCTCCTGGCAACATGGCCCAAAGAGGATGGGGTCGAAGAAGAAGAAGAACCAGAGATGGGGAGCCTGAGCTTGCACAGGCAATTAGAGGTCTTATTGCATGGACGCCATGGAAATGGCTCAAAGAAGAGGAGTCCACACAGAGGACATTAGTGACAGTGAAGAAGAACAAGTCAATGAGGGAGGTGAAGAGGTACAACAGCCTAGATTGGATCCTGGAGAGGAAAGATTCATCAGAGCCATCACTAAGGTGAGCTCTAAGCCTCGAGTTGATCTTCCAACTTACAAAGGGGGATTGAAAGTTGAAGAATTGCTGGATTGGATCAATGAAATGGATAAATATTTTGAGTTTGAGAACATTGAAGAGGAGCAGAAAGTTAAGTTTTCCCGCACCAAGTTGAAGGGCCACGCATCTTTATGGTGGGATCATGTGCAAATGGATAGACAACAAAGAGGGAAAGACAAAATCCGATCATGGGATCGGATGGTAACAAAGCTTAAATCCAAATTCTTGCCACAAAACTATGAAATCGATTTGTTTAGAAAGTTGCAAAATTTGAAACAAAAGGAGGGCAGTGTGGAGGAATACACTGAGGAATTTTACCGATTAAGCATATGAGCTGGTCGTGTTGAAGAGGATGTTGAGCAAGTTTCCCGATATTTGAATGGATTGCGCATGTCCATCCAAGATGAGATAAGCATGGTTAATGTGCATAGTGTGGAAGAAGCATATCATTTTGCTTTGAAGGCAGAGGAGAAGCTCAATAGGAAGCAACAAAGTAACTCTCGGGGTAGAGGCATATTTTCACATGGAAGAGGACTCTCAAGTAATGGTAGAGGTTCCACAAGCAAGCAGGAGGAAACATACACTTCAAGTGCAAGTATGCAAGAAGGAAGGGGAAGAGGAGATTTCCCTAGAGGAAAAGAAGGTTATTCCCGTGGAAGGGGATCATTTGGAAGAGGTAGAGGAAGGAGCTTCAGCGGAACTTGTTACCAATGTGGGGAAATAGGACATCAAGCGTTTGAGTGTCCACAAATCCAATATGATGGAGGAAAAGAAAGGGAGGCAAGAGTGCATATAGCAAAAGCTGAAAATGAAATTGAGGATCCACCAATGCATGGAGAAGACCCTGAGAATGGAGAATCACTAATGTTGCGAAGAGTTTTGTTGAATCCTGAAAAGGAGAAGCTAGAACCAAGCCAAAGGCGAAATTTGTTTCAAACAAGATGCAAGGTGAGTGGTAAATGCTGCAAAGTCATTGTGGACAGCGGTAGTACTGATAATATTGTGTCTGAAGAAATGGTGAGCAAGCTAAAATTGAAGAGAACTAAACATCCCAGCCCATATAGGGTCTCGTGGTTGCAGAAGGAGCATCAATTGCTGGTAAATAAATAGTGTTTGGTGAGTTTTCAAATTGGGAATTATAAGGATGAAGTCATGTGTGGCATAATGCCAATGGATGCGTGCCATATTCTTTTGGGCAAACCATGGCAATTTGATAAACAAGCTATTCATAATGGCCAGTTGAACACATATACCATCAAGAAAGATGGAAAGGAGTATCTCTTAAACCCAATGAAGCAAAATGAAGAGGAGTGTGAAGATAAATCAAAAGTGTGTTTGGTCTCCAGAAAGCAATTTTTGAGGGACGTCAAGAAGGAGAAAGCATGTTTTGCTATCATCCCTAAATCAATTACAGTTGGGACAACGGAAGAGGAAGATGAAATACCAAAGGAAATCCAAGAAATATTAGGGGAATATGCTGAAATCTTGATGAAGGAGTTGCCTGATGGGTTACCACCAATGAGAAGCATTAGTCATTGTATGGATTTGATTCCTGGTGCGAGTTTTCCAAACAAGGCACCTTATAGAATGTCACCAAAGGAGAATGAAGAGATAAACAAACAAGTGCAAGAGCTTCTTGATAAGGGGCTGATTAGAGAAAGTTTGAGTCCATGTGCGGTTCCAGCGGTGTTGGCACCAAAGAAAGATGGAGATTGGTGAATGTGTACTGATTCAAGAGCAATAAATAAGATAACCATCAAGTACCGGTTTCCATTGCCACGAATGGATGATCTTATGGATTGCTTGGCTGGAGCTAGATACTTCACTAAGATCGATTTGAAGAGTGGATATCATCAAATAAGGATAAGAGAAGGAGATGAATGGAAGACCGCATTCAAGACCAAAGATGGACTGTACGAATGGTTGGTGATGCCGTTTGGATTGACCAATGCTCCGAGCACCTTCATGAGATTGATGAATGAAGTTTTGAAGCCATATCTTGGTAAGTTTGTGATTGTATATCTTGATGATATCTTGATATTTAGTAAGACTAAAGAAGAACATTTGCAACATGTTAGAGCTGTCCTACAAAGGCTGAAAGAAGAAAAATTGATGGTGAACTTGAAGAAGTGTAGTTTTATGAAAGAAGAGTTGGTGTATTTAGGCTTTGTTATTTCTAGCAATGGTTTGAAAATGGACCCGGAAAAAGTGAAAGCAATAGCTGATTGGCCTTCCCCAAGGAGTAAGTTTGAAGCAAGGAGTTTTCATGGTTTGGCAAACTTCTATAGGAAGTTTATTAGAAATTTCAATGGAATATGTGCACCAATCACCAAGACAATGAGGGGAGATAGAAGAGAATTTGTTTGGACAATAGTAGCTGAAAAGAGTTTTAACATCTTGAAGGAGAAGGTGACAAAGCAGCCTGTGTTGGCACTTCCTAATTTTGAAAAAGTGTTCCAGGTTGATTGTGATGCAAGTGGGACAGCAATAGGGGGAGTTCTAAGTCAAGAAGGGAGACCCATAGCTTATTTCAGCGAGAAGCTCAATGAGGCCAAGAGAAAATACTCCGTGTATGATCAAGAGTTCTATGCAATTGTGCAAGCACTCAAGAAGTGGAGGCATTACTTGTTACCAAAAGAGTTCGTGTTGTACACCGATCACCGTGCATTGCAATTCATCAATAGTCAAGGTAAGTTGAGCCAACAACATATGAAATGGGTTGAGTTTCTTCAAAATTTCTCTTTTGTTTTGAAACATAGAAGTGGCAAATCAAATAGAGTTGCAGATGCATTAAGTAGAAGGTGTTTGTTATTGAATGGGTTAAAAGTTAGTGTTGTTGGGTTTGATCACATGGGGAAGATGTATGAAGAAGATGCAAATTTTAAGGAAGCATGGGCAGCATGTAAGAATCCAATGGAGATGGATAGAACTCCATGGTTGGAGTATTTCATACAAGAGAATTTATTGTTCAAGGGAAAAAGATTATGCATACCGCGAGGTTCAATGAGGGGGAACTTATTGAAGGAGAAACATAGTGGAGGATTAAGTGGACATTTTGGAGTGGACAAGACACTAGCACAACTGAGTGAAAGTTACTATTGGCCTGGAATGAATACAGATGTAAAAAGAATGGTGCAAGGTTGTCGAATATGCCAATATGCCAAGGGAGTAAAGCAAAATACTGGGTTATACCAGCCATTACCGATACCGGAGAGACCATGGGAATGCATCAGCATGGATTTTGTTTTGGGGCTACCACGAACACAAAGAGGTAAAGATTCTATTTTTGTTTTAGTGGATAGATTTTCAAAAATGGCTCACTTTATACCATGTCGAAAGTGTAGTGATGCTTCCCATATAGCTTCATTGTTCTTCAAGGAGATAGTTAGGTTGAATGGTTTGCCGAAAAGTATTATTTCAGATTGGGATACAAAATTTGTTGGCCATTTTTGGTGTACTTTGTGGAAGAAGATGGGAACACAGTTGGGATTTAGTTCAGCTTACCATCCTCAAACTGATGGTCAAACTGAAGTTGTGAACCGAAGCTTGGGTAATTTACTGAGATGTTTGGCTGGAGATAAACCGACTCAGTGGGATTTGATTTTGGCACAAGCAGAATTTGCATACAATAACTCTATCAATCAAAGTGTGGGAAAGAGTCCATTCCAAGTTGTGTATGGATACAGCCCAAGGGTAGTTGATGAGTTAAGGGATAGTGCTGATTTGAGTAGAAAAAGTGTTGTTGCAGAAGACTTTGCTGAAGTATATTCATGATTTGCACAAAGAAGTGAAAGAGGCTTTAGAAAAGAGTGCCATGAAATATAAGGAGAATGCTGATAAACAAGAAGAGTGTAGGAATTTGAAGTTGGAGAGCTAGTAATGGCACATTTGCGAAAAGAAAGGTTCCCACAAGGGACCTACAACAAGCTGAAAAGCAAGAAGATTGGCCTGTGCAAGGTTGTACGGAAGTTTTCGTCAAATGCTTATGAGATTGAACTACCAGTTGGACTAGATATTTCTCCAATATTCAATGTAGCAGATTTATATAAGTACCATGAAGATGAATCAAGTGGACAACAAGATTTACTTCCAGATTTGTCGGATGCATCGAAATGGGCACATCAATTGTTGGAGAAGAAATTTGAAGGCATTGAGCAAATTATTGATTCACGCATAGCAAAGAAGACAAGAAGAAAGGAGTATTGGGAGTATCTAGTGCGTTGGAAGAATCGTGCAGCTGATGAGGCTTCTTGGGTTAGTGCTTCAGAATTGGAGAAGTTCGGGATTACGGTCCCATCATTGCAGAAATGTTCATGAGCTCTACGCCCATGAAACATTTTCCATACCCATGGTGTTTGATGTCAGAGCATCTAGCGGACGTGTTATCCGCATCATCCAAAATTTGAATTTGGTCTATCTAATTTAGGATTTTGGTTTCTTGTTTGGTGTTTTCCTTTGTAGGAGGAGGTTACTTTTCCTTATTTTGGACTGTTCCAGATTTGTAACGGCAAGGCAACAATGAATGGTGGTGGCTAATGGAGGATAAATAAGGCAACACACAACACAGTAAAAGGGGACAAAAATTAAAGACAACACTTAATGTCTTAAAGGAAGCAGCGTTAGTGCATGAGCAAGAGCGAGGGAGGAAACAGGGTTTTTGGGTTTTGTTTCTAGGAAAATAAAGTTTTGTGTGACTCTCACTATGGAGTAAAGCTACGCTTTGGGAGGAGTAGTATTGGTTCTTGGGACATAAAGCAACGAGGTGTAGGGATTTTAGAGTGTGATTTAACATTTTGAAATTACGAATGTGTAGTCTTTTTCTTCTACCCATTGCCTCTCTATCTAATAAGACTCGTAGGTTTTGATCTCAAGCACGACTCCATTGGTACAAAGCATCGGGTGCCGCCGCTAACTTGAATTTTGAGTTGCGCACAATAATTTCACCTATATAGATTTTCAGTAGCATTTCTGTTACCAAGTTTCTGCAAGAAGTTATATTCTTTTAGCTCGTCTACTAAATTTGTCGGATGAATATGGCGGTCCATGAGAGAGCCAACCAAAACCGCAGGACCATGGTTTACCAGAGAAGAGAACAGGACGCCATCATTCAGAGGATAAATAAAATACATCAAAAGCATTCTCAAACATGTAAGTTTTTTAAACCCTAGCTTTGATCTTTTGTTTTTCTTGCTATATCAACAAAATTATTCATCTATTGTAGAGCATGATATTTGGTAACAGTTTTTCTTGCAAGATTTTGTCTAGCCCTTCACGTTAAGGGGAGGGGGTGAGCAATTGGCAACAATTATTTTCTATTTTGCTAGTTCTAATTATTGAACTGATTGGCAACAAGCCTATACATGGGGTAGGAGGTAATCAATTGACGATATGCTGCTGTTATTTCACTGGTTAGACTTTATTAGCTTATAGCCAATGCAATATCTAGGGTAGGGGAGATCAATTGTTAACACCCAGTTGCTCTTTTGTTCCATCAAATTAAGGGAAGAGGTGATCGATTGCCAGTTGATCCTAGACAAAAGCGCCCAAGAAGAGGGTCAAAGGGATAAATGAGGAGTGTCATCATTGGAGTGAAAAATTGTTGGAAAAAGCAATGAATAATGTTCCTAAGGGATCCACATTTAATCTCTTGTTTTCTTTTCTCTGTATATGGAATGTCTTAAAAGTTTCAGTTTTTAAGAACTCGGTAGGATTTGACTGGTGTAAATTTAAGTCATTTCTACAATGATCAATTTCCATGAGTAGTCATTACCTTAATGGCATTTCCCTCATGTATGCTGCTAATGATCACAAGGCAACAACATGCACAAAGCACAGAAACACCCCTGACCATTTGTTAATATGGGTTTGGAATGAGGACTAACATCCTCTATAAGAGTGGATGCCTAACAAAATCTGAGCTCTGAGATATGGCAGAGATTATTTATGGCTATGTCTATTGTTGCTTTCTCTCTTTTTCTCCACTTATAACAGGGTTTTATTTCTCCAGCATAATGATGGACTTGCTGCCCAATCTGGATTTGAAGGCAGAGATGTAAGGCAGGTATGCAGATACATTAATCTTTACAGGCAGCTATTGAAAGTCATGATATAACCATATCGATATTAATTTGTTTAAAATCACATGGATATATAGGTAGTGATAACATGAAATTGATATTTGACGGTGTTAATTATTTAGTGAATGATGTTGTTTAATTTTGTACATGCCTTTATGATTATTGGTTGGTTGTGTGCAGGTTTTGAGAGCTGTACGCTTAAAAATATTGGAAGGTTGTAAAATTGTCTTCAGTTGGATCTTTCCAATAGTTTACCCTGTTGAGAAGCATCATCTTTGGCATTTGGCTGAAGAATCAGGGGCAACATGTTGTACTACATTAGATCAATCTGTAACACATGTTTATAGAAAATGCTTTTAGAGTTCTGTTCGTCCTGCAGTTTAAAGACCACTGCCCGTAAATCTTACTTCTTAGCACTTTCCTTTTACATTATAATGTTTTAGATGTCAAGAGGACAACATTTGTGGAAAATATACAGATTTAAAGTTCTTTTTGTGCTGTAGTTTAAAGGCCAGTGCTTCTTGTGAAAAAATCTTAGCAGTTAGTTTTTAGACTTTGATGATTTGAGATTTTAAGAGGATAGCATTTATGGAAACTATGTAGATGTGGAGTCTTTTTGTTCAGGATTTTAAGAGCTAATGTTTTGGTGTCTTGCTTCTAAACAGAGTTGTTAGTTTGGGTTATGTTTACAGTCCTTTAATAATTAAATATTAAGGTTAAATTTTTAATTCTTGGGTTTTGTTTTTAGTAACTTTTTTCAATATATACACTTTTTTGATAGGTAATGAAGTTTTTCTGTTTCAATATTATTGATTGTAGGGTGTATTGCTTTCAATTTTAAACTTCATGGTTGGATGATTTGTTTATAATGTATCGATTTTTATTTTGTAATCCCACATGTTCACATTATGTCTGTGTCATGTTATATCTGTTGTGCAGAGGCATGTCGTTTAAATCTAAAAGGATGTGGGCAGCTTTTATTGGGTTTGTGCTATCACTGCCTTCTCTTGTTACACATCTTTTTCTGTTTGCAAGATGCTCTAGCAGAGAACTTCTTGATGACAGACCCATTATGGAAGTATTCCGTTGCCGTCTCCTTTTTGATACTTGGAAATTACCTCAAGGACTAAGAATCAGAGTTTATTTTTCTACTAGGCTGTATAAGTGCACCTTGGCATGAAAAGTTTGGATTGGTTCACTTATGGCATTTTTGAACTCTTGTGAGTACCGATGTATTGGCAGTTCTATCATGCAGATATAACTATTAAACAAATGTGGCAAGAAACAAATACATACAAAACTCACACACATGCCTATTTATATTTATTTGTATGTCATGGTTAAAAGTTTAAAACTTGATCCTTTTCTTGCTGTAATTTCAACAACGACCTGTTATAATGATTTGAAACACGATATATTTCAGTTTAATTTTCAAACAAGCAGCAAGGCTAAACTCTCAATTGTTTTAGATATGATCAAATATATGAATAATTTTGGGAACTGTAAATGATAGTTCATATTTATCAAGGAAACTTGTATACAATTAAGGACCTCATACCTGTTCTTGCGTCTCCTACTGACTTGTATATTTAGCTAATACAGTCATACCCTTATTCATATATATTATATCCCCATACTCTTTAGAATAAAATTTTCTTTCTAAGTAAAACTTTTTTCATCTGAGCAACTTGGACTTTTTTTTTGATATTTGGTAATTCATGGAAGCATTTCCTACTACTGTCCTTCTGAGGTACTGACCTTCATGGATTTTTTTGTAATTTATTTGAACCACCCTTTTTTTATGGTCTCTAACTTCAAAATTTGTGTCAATATCAGAGTGACTAACAAAATTAGTCTTTAAGAATATGTATTACATGTGTTTATCTCTGACATTGATGTAGAGCTACAATATGGACTTCAGATTGGTTTAGATATTTAAGATTAGGGCAGCAGAAATTTTGAAGAGTTTTTGATGGTTTTTGAGGTTTTTCTGTGTGCTAAACAGCTCAAATTCGCATT
The DNA here is from genome assembly GCA_007258455.2 of Sequoia sempervirens. Taxonomy (NCBI): domain Eukaryota; kingdom Viridiplantae; phylum Streptophyta; class Pinopsida; order Cupressales; family Cupressaceae; genus Sequoia; species Sequoia sempervirens. The sequence continues at coordinate 101,320 of VDFB02058705.1, forward strand.
ATGATTTATTGTCGGATTTACAGCGCTAAATCGAGTCATTACCAGCATACTGTCCTGTCTCTCCAGAGCTTAAGCTCGAAGAGAACTCTATTTATCAGCAAGCACCGATGTTCTAATATTTGCATTATTTACAGCATTGAGTTCAGAGTTTTTGTTGGGAGTAAGAAACTCCTGTAAGATAACATTATTTATGGCACACTTCGCCCTTTTACCATGCATACTCGTGCTCATTAGGTGTTTTATCCTTTATTATTTTGTTGGACATCGAGATTTGACACTAAGGACCTTTGTCTTAACTCTTTTCATCGTGCTTATTGTCATTTTTATCTTTTTCCTGAGACCTGTTAGATTTATAATTGTCATTCTAAAATTTATGTACTAAAATTAATTACTAGTATTTAACCACTTTCTACTCTGAACTAACAGTGTCCATATTCACCACAGAAACTCGGCGCTATGTATCACTTGCTACAAAATATAAACCTTATCTTACAAGGTTACACACAAATTTCTTAACATTTGATAAGTAGGAGGTATTTTTCCACAGCGTGTCAAATTATGATATTGCTATCAGGATTCAACCGTCTAGTTTCGAGTCAAACTCATTGACCCATGTTTCATGAGTAGTGGTTCAACAAGAACCCATCTCTCATGATATCGAATGGTCCACTTAGCACTCATTGCATCTAGGTGATGCTCCCGCGAGGTCGGAAACCTTTGAATCGTCGAGTCATACATCCCGATCTCCGGCTCAGCAGCTTGAGGAGTTTTCTCCAAGGTTAAGCCGCTTGAAGTTATTTTATTGCAAAACCTTCAGCAGAAGTGTTGTGCCCATGAACCATTCATTATAGAGCCCATTTAGCTCATCAATTGATAAGTAGGAGGTATTTTTCCACAGCGTGTCAAATTATGATATTGCTATGAGGATTCAACCGTGTAGTTTCAAGTCAAACTCATTGACCCATGTTTCATGAGTAGTGGTTCAACAAGAACCCATCTCTCATAATACCGAATGGTCCACTTAGCACTCATTGCATCTAGGTGATGCTCACAGAGGTGAAGCACTGGTCCGTCCGGGGAGGTCACCCATCTGATCTTGCTCCAAGCTCAAAGCGTGACTTAACGGGAGTTTTCTCGAGGAGTTAGCCGACGGATTGTTACTATTGCAAACCTTGACAAAATTATTTGGTAGCATATGAACCATTATTTCATGGCAGAGCCCTTTAGCTCATCGATTGATAGAGTGGGAGAATTATTTTTTCCACGGTGATGTCAAATTATGATATTGCTATCGAGGATTCAACGTTAGCCAGTTTTGAGTCGGAAATGGTTCGCTTAAGGCACAACAAGCTTTTAGCTGAAGGTTTTAAAGTAGGTAACAAGCTCAAGCGGGCTTGTTTGGAAAACTCCACACAGTTAAGCGGCAGCACTAGGCTATCTTGGGATGGTGACCTCAAAGTTTCGAACCCGATCAACGCCTTTCACCTCTGTGAGCATCACCTAGATGCAATGAGTGCTAAGTGGACCATTCGATATCATGAGAGATGGGTTCTTGTTGAACCACTACTCATGAAACATGGGTCAATGAATTTGACTCGAAACTACACGGTTGAATCCTGATAGCAATATCATAATTCTTAACATTTTTTATTACAAAATATAAATCTTATCTTACATCATACACACAGAATTCGTAACATTTTTTATTACAAAATATAAACCTTCTCTTACAGCGTACACAAATTTCTCCCTATGGGCAACATTGCAGAACTATCATACACACTTAGTCATTTTGGATAATGCCAATTGCAATCTTTCACGGATAGAAACAATACAATCCACATATTATTTACGGTTTCTCGTCACAGAAGTCAGTAGAGATGGCGTGGAAGGCGAGGTTTGATGTTGACCTCCAACGGAACAGCCCTGGGCATTGTTAGTCCAAACCCCTCTCTCATATCAATTATACCGCCTCCTCCAACGGTCCACTCGAAGCTCTGTAGCAACCGGCCCACTGTATACGTCACCACACACAGTGCAAGAGACATGGCCGGACACATTCTCCTTCCTGAACCAAACGGGATCAATTCAAAGTTCTGTCCTTTAACATCAATCTCTTTCGAACTCTTCAAGAACCGTTCGGGATCGAAGTCATTGGGCCGTTCCCAAACGGTTGGATCCCTCTGTATAGCCCAGGCATTCACCATGAGCCGTGTTCCTGCGGGAACATAAAATCCTCCAATAGTGCAGCCCTCTATGGACTCATGAGGCACTAACACGGGTGCCGCGGGATACAGTCGCAGAGTTTCATTCACAATTGCTTCCAGATATTTTAATCGTGGAAGATCTGATTCCTCAATCACTCGATCCCGTCCCACATGAGTGTCCAGCTCCTCCTGTGCTTTAATCATAACATCGGGATTCTGCAAAAGAGCTGCCAACGCCCACTCGATGGTAACAGAGGAAGTATCTTTCCCTCCATTTATAATATTCTGCAAAAGCCCAAAATGCATGGGTTTTAGAGCGAACAATAAATAGATTATAGGATTCAACCGTGGAGTTTTTCAGGCCCAGTTTTTCAAGTGAAATTTATTGATCTATGTTTCATTAGCAGTGGTTTACAAGAACCTATCTCTCATGACAATGAATGGTCTATTTAGCACTCATTGCATTTAGGTATTGGATCTTTCAGAAAGGTCATGCTGAAGGTTTTGCAAATAAGAATGCAAGTTAAGTGGGCTTTATCTTTGGAAAAAACTTCATGTTTAAGCGAATTTGAGTTGGAGTAGTATTGGGATGGGTGACCTCTCAGAAAAGCCCAATGCTCCCTAGAAAAGCCCAATGTTTCACCTATGTGAACATCACTTAAATGCAATGAGTGCTAAATAAACCATTCATTATCAAAGATGGGTTCTTGTGAACCATACTCCTAAAATATGAATCAATAAATTTGACTCAAAAACTACACTATTGAATCCACATAACAACATGATAATTTGACACGTTGTGGAAAATACCTCCTCACAAACATCTAAATTTTGTAAAGCAACAAGAAAGATATATAAAAACTTACTACGGCGGTGGCCTTCACCACATCATCGTTATCTCCGGACATAATTTTGCCGTCATTTGAGGCCGAAATCAAAACATCAATTAGGTCCTCCGTATGTGTTCCTCGCTTCTCACGATGATTGTTGACCAGCATCTGCATAAAAGCATCTCTCTCCTAGTGCAATTTTTTAATGGCCGCTTGGAAACCATGTAAATCCAACCACTGGAGAAAGGGCAGATAGTCTCCCAGGTTGAATGCTCCAGCAAGAAGGAAACTTTCGTCTATCAACTCTTTGAAGCGCTGCGCTTCTTTATATTCCTCGGCTCCAAGGGAAATCTGACCGGCTACCATACGCATGATGATATTAAATGTCAATTGGGAAAGCCTGGATTTCATGTTTACAGTGCTGCTACCCTCTTCTTCGCAGATCTCAAACATTGAACCGATTAGAGAAGAGGTTTCCTCCTCGCGGACGTGTTTGAACGATTGGATTCTGGTTGCAGAGAAGAGCTGCAGAGTGCAAATTTTGCGAATGTTCCGCCAATAGGAGCCATAAGGAGCCCAACCCAGCTGTTTGTAGTTGTATCCCATATGCTTTCCTATATAAAGTTGCGGTCGCGAAGCGAAAGCCTTGTCATTTACTGTAAAACATTCTTTCGCCATCTGTGCAGAAGTGATAATCAAAACTCGGCGATAACCAAGTTGGAGCTGCATAATCGGTCCATAGCTCTCTGAAAGTGAATACAGAATCCTGTGAATCGGCAGCTTCTTCATTAGCAGGTGCATATGGCCGATTATCGGCCATGACGGCGGACATGGGGGCTGATTATTTTTGTTGTTTTTGTTTCTTAACTGCTTTGTAATTAGCAGGACAGCCAAGACTAGAACTATAACAGTTGCTAATTCGAATGCCATGATTGAGGACAGTGGGGCAATGGCAAAGTACTCGTGTATATACTGCACAAGAAAGATTCTCGGGAAATAATTGTTTTAATTTGTATGGCTTCATCTCTTCGGATTTTGTTTTTGTAGAGGCGACATTTATGAAGATGCTCAGTATTTTACTAGTTCCTGGTCTGAACGGATGCCATTGGATTCACTTTTTTAAATTAATTTGATAAGAACTATGTGTAACTGATAAAGTTTAATAGATTTTTTTTTGTTTTCTTTTGATAGGCAAGTTTTCCATATATTAATTAGGAATAAAAGTTTAATAGAATTTTTAAAAGTTATCGAATGTTGACAATTTTTTAAATAATTTGATTGGTCTCTTGCATAGTAGTTTTGTTTTGTTTTTATTTTTTTAATGAAACAAGAAAGTTATAACATTTTGTTTCCACAGTCCATGATGTTATTATGCAGAAGATTTTTGGAAAAAACTGTGTGTAATTTTTATATCATCAACGTTTCGGATCATACTCCATGATCCATCATCAGGATGCTCTCTCTTCTGCTGATCATCCTGATGATGGATCATGGAGTATGATCCGAAATGTTGATGATATAAAAATTACACACAGTTTTTTCCAAAAATCTTCTGCATAATAAGAAAGTTATAGCTAATTAAACTATTGTTAATGTTTGTATTTGTGTATATTACACGTAATTTGTATGGTGATCTCTATCATATTTTATCTAATAAAAAATTATTCAATTTTCTAATATTTTTAGATACCACATTTACAAAAATGTTTTATATAAATTAAAAAAAATCATTAATTTGATAACAACTTTATGTAAGTGAAAAAGTCAGTCAAATTTTTAGAAGTTATTTAATGTTCATGTTTTTTAAATTTTTATGTTTTTAAATATATATTTTTTTAATATTTTGATTGGTTTGGTGTAATTTTGTTAGTAATTTTTTATTTTTTATTAAGAAAGAAACAAGAGAAGTTATAACCAATCAAATGTTATCTAGCAAAAAAAAAGTTATTCTTAATGTTTTGTATGTGTGCATATTTCATCTAAGAAAAAATTAATCAATTTTCTAATATTTTTAGATGTGAAGATGTATATATTATTAGTTGATGGTGGTATGGATATCATTGGATTCAAACTAGCATACACATATTAAATATTAATATATATAAAATATGGGAGAGTTATCATTTTTTCTCTAATCCTAACCCTAATTCAATGCTATTTTAAATTGTAACCATTTTTTTTGCTCTCCTTCATATTTATCTACCCTTGAAAATAATAATAAAATATATTTAAAATAATATGTAAGTTTTATTGAAAATATTTAAAAAATAGTTTCTTAAATTCATTTTAGGAAGTTAACAATAATGACTGCTTTTTTTTTTCAAAAGATAAGAAATAACATTTAAGAGTGGATATGGATTTGCATGTCATAAGAGTTTTTCCTTACACATTGTTTTTTGGTGGATGCCATTGTAATACGTCTCTAGCATAATTATTAATTTGATAACAAGTCTATGTATATGAAAAAATCTATCAAATTTTTTAAAGTTATTTAATGATGATGTTTTTTTATTTTTATGTTTTTTAAATATTTTGATTGGCCTATTGTAATTTTGATAGCAGTTTTTATTTTTATTAAAAAAGAAACAAGAAAAGTTATAACTAATCAAATAATATCTAGTAAAAATTGAGTTATTGTTAATGTTTTGTATGTGTGTATACTAGTATATATATCCAAGATAATCTATATAAAAAATCATGTGTATTTTTTAAATAATTGAAAAATCAATAAAAAATCATCAGCACATGAAAATAAAAAGTTGTGTTGTGATGCCATTGTAGAGTTACATCTATCGACATAACACTAGGAGAAATCAACTTAAACCCTTATGCATTGGCCTATTCGTGCCATAGTTTGATCATAAATCCAACCCATTACCCTTTGTTGAATGTCTCTACTCTTAGGTTTTAGTGTTTATCTCTAGGAGATACAAGTTTGAGTCCTAAAACTATGCATGACCCCTCACACCTCACTCAACTCTTCATGTTCCATGAATGAATCAAAATTCCTAATGTGTGACTCTTGACATCCACCAACAACCTCTCCACATTCCAAGTTGTCCTATGTGGATCTCCTTGTGCCATGTGACCTTTCACCTTTTGATCCTAGTCCTTTTGTCACCCCATATTATCTTTGCAATTCCAATGTCTCATACAACTTTATACTAGGAGAAATCAACTTAACAACCAAGTGCATTGTCTCATTCCATGAAGGCCACAACTTACAACAACATTAATGTATTACAAAATACAACACACCTTCCTAACAATAATATTACAATGGCATTATGCAAGTGTACAACATACTTTTCCAACAAGATTTTCTTACTCCAATTGTTTTGGAGCATTCACCAACCTTTTGTACACCATCAAAATATCCCAAATATGCATATTGAGGCCTTTCCTCAACTTCTATGGGATTGACCATACTTTGGATATTCTTTTCAAGCATCTATTGCATCATAAACAATCTTGGTTAACATCTAAAAACAAAATCCTTTAGTGCACGCTCCTCAAAACTACCAAAAGATTCTTGTTGGGAAGAAAGTGAATATGATGAGGTGACTTTTGTACATATTTCAATTTGATTTTGTGCATCTTTTGTAGAGGATCGTCTTTCCTCTTCACTCCACCATTTATCTTGGAGCTTTTCCAACATCTCTTCTTTCAATTGCTAGCCCTTTTGCAACTCTTCTATGATGCCCATGAGGAAGTCTTCATGGCTTGTCAACCAAATTTGAAATTAATCATTCTCTTCTTGCAAAGAGTGCAACAAAATCCTCAATAATTTTTCTCTTCTTGCAAACAATTCAACACAATTCTTAATCTTTTATTCTCCATTTGGAAGAGATGATTAGCCATTAAGAGCTCTTCAATGCTTTTCACATGGTTGTTCTCTCATAACCACAAAACATACACTTTCACAATCACTAATAGAAGCGAGTGAACATAATATTATGCTAGCGAATCCCTCAGATATGAAGAAAAATTCATGTGATACCAATCTGATCTACAAATGAGCATAGATAGTTCATTTTTTAGTTCATCACAAAAAATTCCTCTCTAAAAATGTTCTAACTTTATGGACAATTAAACAACACAAATGCTTGAATTTTATACATGTTTCTATAACCACACTAAGATTTTTCATTCATTTCATTCACACTTTATGGAACCAACAAAAACATGTTACATTGTATACTAGTGTAAACCTCTAACCATCCCATTAATATTGTGTACCATGTTTGTTGGGAGTCAATTGTGCTTCTTCGAATTTCCTCAATGGAATTACTTGTATTCTTTGTGGTAGATTATTTTATGAACTTGCAAAAGGTAACAAAATAGTCAGAGACACTAATAATGGAGAGAGCATGCAAGATTTCATTGGGAGAAACCCAAATTGGGAAAAATAACTCCATTAAGGGGAAGTCTAGCTTCCTTTTATCCACTATAAACACACATTTTTACAAGCTTCTTGTCCTCATGAGGCCCATTATAATGTCAATCACAACCAATAACATTCAAATGCCTATAAACATCCTCAACAATACAATGAAGAAGTGTTAATCTCAACACTAATTTAACAACTACTATTGTGCACACTCAACTAGCTAGCCCAAACTCCGAAAACTGCTTGTCCTTAACTTTGATGGCTATGAAAATGGCTAAAGACATCTCCTATGCCTTTTGGGAAAAAACATGCCCCTTTAGACATGTTATGGGATCCAAGTGGAAGCCCAAACAACAATAATATGGAAAAATGATGTTTTCTTAACACTTCATTTGCTTGCATGTTCAATCTAGATGCACCACTAGTTCCTAGAGATTAGTGATTATGAAACTACCTAGTGGTTACAAAACCACATTGTGTCAATTACAAAACTGCCACTATGTCAATCACAAAACTACTAGATGACAAAATAAAACCACCCCTTTAGTGTTCAATGTGTCCTCCATCTTCTAGAAGCCATAACTTTTATAGACAAACTCAAAATGAGGTGCCATTTTTTTAAAACATATTTTTATGCCAAAGGTGTTCCCTATATGGACATTATCGACTGAGTTTAATGATCGACCGTTGAGAATGTGGTAGAATGATGGTTGACCATTGAAAAATATATGACCGTTCAATGAACCCAATATAAAATAAATAAAAATAATATTGAAAAAATAAAACACTTTATACAAAGAAAGAAATCAAAGAATCATATATTATTTCTACATTTCCACTAGAAAATATGTTTTTCATTCATATTATAAAGGTGAAAAACAAAAAACAAAGAAAGAAAGCAAAGAATTAGATTTCTAATTTTTCACCAATTAAAAGTGTATAAATGATATTATTATTATATATAATATTTTATATAATATAAGTTGTTATAATTTATATTTTCTATTATTTTTTAAAATATATATTTTTATGGTTTTTTTTTAATTTTAGATTATGAAATATATATTTTTAGAGTATTCTTAATTTAATATTATGAAATAAAATTATATTTTATATATTTAAATATTTTTAGTATAATATTATAATATTTAGATATTATATATTTAATATTTATTTTTTAATTAATAATTTCTATTAATTTTCAAAATATTTTTTATTATTTACTTTTTTATGGTATTTATTTTTATTTTAGATAAAAAATATAATTTTCTAGAATATTCTTAATTTAATATTATGAAATAAAATTACATTTTGTATATTTAACTATTTTTAGTATAGTATTATAATATTTAGATATTATATATTTAATATTTATATACACTATACATTATTAAATATAAATATAATTTAACTTTTTACATATATATTTTTTATTTTATTTTTTTGAAAAAGGAGTAAAAACTTTATTAAGCTAGGAAGTCCATACAAAGCCAAAGAGAACAAAAGACCCACAAGGGGTCAAAAACCCAAACCAAAGCCATCAAGAAACTCCCAAATAACACCGCATATCCTTCATGACCAAATCTTCAAGAACCTATGAAAGATCCCCAAGGAGTCTTTCCCAAACATCCACAACCCAAGTCCCCATCTACTTAGATGCCTACCTAGCCAGGCCATCTGCCACCTTATTCCATTCCCAAGGGATATGAAAAAGGGCAATAGAATAAAAAACACTACCCAAAGCTACGATTTTCCTAACCACGACTGCTAGCTACCAACTCACATCATCAAGATGACACTTATTCAACAAGTCAATCACAACCTGGGAATTCGAGTCATAGACAATGTGCCTCGAACCCTTGCAATAAGCCTATTCCAAAGCCAAGAGACTAGTTAAGGCCTCCATAAAATTATTTGAGTGAAGGCCTTTGTAAATTGAAAAGAAAATCACCACCTCGAAGCTATCCTTGCCAATACCACCAACCCTAACATGTCTAGGATTACCTCTAGATGAACCATCATTGTTGATTTTCAACACACCAAGAGGGTGAGGATGCCAATGCCCACTTCGTTGAATCTTCTCCCTTCTACCCCGCCTTCGCCCAGGCAATGGTCCACACCTACCATCAAAAGAATTCTAAGAGTCCTAACCACAACCAAATCACTCAAATCCATAGGGACAAATAATTCACACTTAGCAGCTAGAGTCTCTTGGATAACCCCCAAGATTCTCCCCCATATCTGATCTACATGAAGCCTTTTATCCAAGAAAATCCTGCGGCTACATTCCAACCAGATATGCTAAATAATCAAGCTAGGGCCAATAATCCATTCCACTGTTGCATATCCAAAAAAGTCCCTATTTGACCAACTTAGCACCTCTTTTTAGGGTACTCCAGATCAAAGAACTCTTCCCCCCAAGGCTGAAACATGGTACATCTCTGCTCTCCACAACCCTAAGATATTTAGAAGTGAGGATTTTAGCCCATAGCTAATGTTGTTGGGAGCATCACCTCTAATACAACTTTGCAACCAAAGGCTGACCAGACATATTAGTCCACTGCAAGCCCAACCCACCAACTTGCTTTGGCCTGCACATAGCATCCCACTTAACTAAGCTCCAATTCCTACAAAGGAGATTACTAGACAAAAGAAATTGGCAAGAGAGACGCTCAAAGTCCTTAATAAAGCAAGAAGGGGTAGACAACACAAAACTTATATACAAAGGCAATGCTTGAACCACCGACTTCAAAAGAGTCATTCTCCCCACAGACGAAAGCCACCTACAAGTCCAATGACTAACTTTTTGGTGGAACTTATCAATTACCTCTTGTCAAAATTGCCTGGGGAGCAAACAAACATCAATAGGAATGCCAAGGTAAACAAAGGGAAGTGAGCTAATATGAAATCTAAGGACTCCAACAATTCTCTTTTGAATAGGCTTGGGAGTATTAAAGAAGTAAATAAAGGACTTTCCTCATTAATACTTTGGCTCGAAGTAGCCAAATAACAATCTAGGACTTTTCACAAGGTGATAGCCTCCTCCACTTCAGCCATGCCCATTAGAGTCGTATCATCCACAAAATGAAGATGGGATTGAGGAGGAATATTGTTTCCCCAATTCTAGTCTTGCATGAAACCCAACTCCATGTGCGAGATCTAATAAATCTCCCTAAACCCTCAACCATCAAGATGAAAAGATATGGCGATAAAGAATCTCCTTTCCTAAGGCCTCAAGAAGCTCCAAACAGTGCAGGGTATGTGTAGGATCATCATGGATAAAACAGGTCCTTAAGTGGCAATGAAAATTCAGAAAAATCATAGTTAGGGAACTTGACGTAAAAATTTGAATAAGTTATCTATATTATTTCAAAAATATGTAAGAATAGAATCTATGGAAAATTGAATGTAGTTTCTAAACTACTAGGTTTATTTTAAAAAAAAAATTATTTGGTGAAATTTTAAAATTGCAATGCAGTAGTACTTAAATTTCAGGGAAAAAATTAGAAGTAGGTGTC
>VDFB02058705.1:112364-154372 GCA_007258455.2 Sequoia sempervirens
CCCCCTCCTAATTCTCTCTCTCTCTCTCTCTCATTTTCCCTCTCCCTTTCCCTCTCTCTCTATCTCTCTCTCTATCCCTTCCCCCTCCTAATTCTCTCTCCCCCTCTCTTTGTCTCTTTGTCTCTCTGTCTCTCTCTGTCTCTCTCTATCTCTCCCTTTCCCTCTCTCTCTGTGTCTCTCCCTTTCCCTTTGTCTCTTTGTCTCTCTCGCCCACCCTCCACCTCCTAATTACTCTTGGGTCTATGTGTGCAAAAATTGGATATTCGATTTATAGCACCAAAATATTACATTTAAAAATGTTTTTAAAATTAGATATTAGACACGAACCAGATATCCAATACAAATCAGATATCCAATTTAAATCAGATATCCATTTTGAATCGGATATCCAATTTGTAGAACTTTGGCTTGGGAATTGCTATGGAGCAATGTACTAACACCCAACCCAAAAAAAAAGTCAACTCAAGATTTTAAAAAATTTTGGCGAGTGAAAAACACTACTTTTTTCATGTTGCAGCTTTTTGGCCCATCATGATCCTGCACATACCCTGCAGTGGGTTCACCATTGACCAAAAAAGAGGAGGAAGTGACACAACTCCTAACCCATTCAATCCAAACACTATCAAAACCAAATGCTCTCAAAACCTTGAATAAGAAGGCCCATTTAACCCGATCATACACTTTAGCCATATCCAATTTGATAAACATAGTCTTTTCCCTAGAAGAAGCCATAGAGTGAATCATTTCAACAACTATAATGACCCCGTCAAGAATCAGCTTGCCAGCAACAAAGCCACCTTGCTCATCTTGAATAAGTCTTCTCAACCATGGCTTCAGACGCTTTACAATCAATTTTGTAATTATCTTATACACTACATTACACTAAGCAATTGGCCTAAGAAGATCCAAAGAATTAACACCTTCTTTCTTTGGAATGAGAGCTAAGAATGTTGCATTTGAGGCCTTCAACATTTGCTTATTCATTTGAGATTCCTGGACAACCTCGAAAAGGTCCATCTTGATAACCTCCCAAAACTCTTGGAAAAATTCCATTGGAAACCCATTAGGCCTAGGAGCCTTTCCCTTTTTCATCTAGAACACAATGTCCTCCTACTCCAACAAGGAAATTGGTTTGAGTAGGGACTCATTCATTTCACTTGTAACCAAGGGAGGTATACTATCCAAGATCATAGCATCCTCCTCCTCCATAGGAGAGGAATCCTTTGAAAACAAAGCATAAAAGAAGCGAACAGACTCCTTCGAAATTGCAGTAGAGGAAGAGAGAAGCACCCCATCAAAAAACAAAAGAGAAGAGATAATATTACCCTGCCTTCTATCCTTAACAAAGTTATGAAAAAAAGAAGTGTTCCTATCACCTTCCTAAAGCCACTCGATTTGAGCCTTTTGCTTCCAAAAAGTTTCCTCCCTCAATTCCCATTCTTCCACAGCCTTCATAATAGTATCTTCCAACCTAGCATTATCCTTAGTGAGACTCTCATCCCGAATCTGAAAAAGTAATAGAAGCCAAGCGAACTTGTGCAACCCTCTTTTCCTAAAAGATGTTACCAAAGTGGTACCTATTCCAACGTTTCAACATATACTTAATATACTGAAGCCACTTGGAGAAGGAATACATTGCAGTGTCATGAGTCAGCTTCCCAAGATGTCACCAACCAGGAACCAGATCATGAACAAACACATCTCTCAACCACATGAATTGAAATATAAAGGACTACTTTTTAGAATATCTAGGGAAATATGCTAAGACTTTGATCGGCCAATGATCAAACCCATGCCAATATAAAATCTCTGAACTAGTCATCCACCTATCACCAACCCAGAAGTTGGATACGAAAAAACTATCTAACCTCTCAGAGATAGCAGATTCCTCGCTCCTCGTATTATTCCAAGTAAATATACCATTAGTTGGCTTGATATCCACCAAATTCAAAATAGGAACATTATCCCTTAGGAGATCATATGAAGCATCCAGACGAGCACTACCCCCCTCTTCTCATCCAACAAGGAAACAAAATTGAAGTCCCCAACCAAAATCCAATGAAGAAAAGGGTCCAAAGAGTGCACATACCTTATATGAGTCCAAAGATGTGCCTTACCAAATAAATCAGTAGGAGCATAAATGTTGGTGAAAAAAATTCTCTCACTCGACTCCAAATTATAAGCAACAAGAGAAATAGAATGCTTGTTGGAAAACCACCAAAGTGGACTAACTTTACGTGGATCCCATAAGAAAGCGACCCCACCAAAGCTACCATGTGCTCCTACACACTGACACTGACCTCTATCCCAAATCTTTGCAACCACATTCAACATACTTTCCATCGATAACTTAGTTTCCTGAAGGAAAACCAAATCCGGAGAATGAACACGAATCAAATCCCAAATAGCCTTTTGTGGAGGGATGCTATTCATACCCCTCACATTCGAAGAGAGCACAATCATTGCTGGGGAAGGGAGATGTGGGAATCAATAGTCCTCACTGATCCATATTCCACCAATGTCTCACCAGTTTTCTTAACCTTTTCTTGGTCCTTTCTTCCAACCTTGAGAGACTTCTCAGATGCCCCCTTTTTGGGGTGATTTTGTTGTAAGCCCAAAGCAGACGAAGGAGATTTATTTTTACCTAGGTCAGGAACAATCTTCTCACCAGTGTGACCAGAGAGAATAATAGCAGACTTTCCATTAGCATCTGGCAACAAACTGAAATCTCCCAGAACAGAAGCAAAGTGAGGAAGATTTGTGTCCATATAAGTCTCTTGCTTCCCTACTTGAGTCAGGCTATGGATGTCAATTGGTTGGAATCCAATATTCTTCTCAACTAAAGAGCCAACAGTCTCCTACAAATCCAAAGGAATCCCCTCTTCTTGAACCAAGTCCTCTAGCACATCAAACATGTTAAAGGTCTCCTCCTCCTACCTATCCTTTAGGGTTCTCTTTTGTCACCTACCTATATTGTGATTCTTAACTGGGACAAAGCCCTCCTTATCAGCTGCAACCCCTTGCATGGGATCCTTTCCCTTGTCCAACTTTGGGGTAGATTGAGAAGGAACATTACCCATACCAGAAGCATGTGAAGCATGTGGGCACTTACGTTGTAGATGGCCATATTCATGACACAACCTACACCTGAAAGGTAACACCTCATAGTCCAACTGTTGAGTCTAGGAATGTGATCCAATACTCATTTCTATAGAATATGGCAATGACATTCAAATCAATTTCTACACACACACGAGCAAAGGAGAGAAATATCTTGTTTAATGTTTTCTAAGAAGGACTAATGGGCTTACCAAGCAAGAGGGTGATCATCTACAATATGTCACTTCTCCAGCATTCTAGAGGCAAACAAGGGATATGAACCCAAAACGGGACCCTGGAAGGGAGCTCTTCCGTCGAGTTGAAACCAACATGCCATGGTTTTATAAAATGACCCACCTGATTATAAAATAGGGCCCACCTTTGAAAGCCCTATTTTGATCAGCCACACAAGAAAAAACTACCATAAAAAATTGTTAGCAGTCAACAAGATGTCAAAATCCCCTTTGGGGTTCCACGTCTTGCGAACCCAAGAATTGAGGAACATAAGCGACACCCGCATCCCCATAAACTTGCAGATCGAAACATGGTTGATGTAACATTCCATGTCTTTAGCCATTGATTCTAGTTGTATAACTAGAACCGATCATTCCTGATATTTCTCCAAACACCCATTCACCTTCTACAATCTAAGAGCACCATTCTTTAATTATCTTGCACCAGGAAAATATGAGTTTGAGAAACCCATACCACCACCAGAGAGAATGGAGGCTTGATCCAGTTTCTCCAAAGATGCATGCATCGCCATTGAGACCCGATCCACTCTACCCCACTCCCACTCCCAACACCAATGACAAAAATTAGCAAAAAAAATCAATAAAAGAATGAGCGAAAAGGGCAACAATAGTATGAAAGCCTCTGCTTATACAAGCACCAACACTAATGCCAAGGCTCAAAACCAAACCCCAAACAATGCCCCTCAAGAAAGAAACAAAAATGAAAACCAAAAACACAAACTTAGGGAAACAAACATGGAGAAAAGAAGTAGTAAAAACGAAATTTGATAGCCCCAAATAGTAATAGGTGGCCACCCCAAGTCGGCCCCAGCGCAGATTAGAAATCGCCCACCCCTGAATGCCAAACAACACCTACAAAAAGGAGAGAGAACACAGAGCTAGGGCACAAAAGCCCTAGCCTGTACGCTCTAACAAAACGAACACAACACCATCCACTTTTTACATATATTACTAATTAAATATATTATAACTTTAATATTTATCTATATTTATTTTTTTAATATATATTATATTTATTAAAAATGATTAAAATATTAAATATATTAAAAGTTTAATATTTATCTATATTTATTTTTAAAATGTATATTATATTTATTGAAAAATATATTCAATTTATATTTATTATTACATATCATATGAAATATGATGCATATTATTAAATATAAATATTATATACATGCATTCCCTTTTCCTCCCATCCTATCTCTATCTCTCTACCTCTACCTCCTCTCTACTACTTTTCTTTATCACCTCATGTATCTCTCGCTCTTGCCCCCTCTATATATTCCTCTCTCTACCTCTCTCTCTATATCACTTCCTATATCTTTGTCTTTCTATCTCTCCATCTCCCCCTCTCTCATTGTCTCCCTTTCTCTATCTCTATTTCTCCCTCTCCCTAGATTTCTCTCCCCTTTGATTGCTCCCTCTCTATATGTTTATCTATCTTTCTCAAATCGCTTCTATATTTCCCTTGGAAATTATATCTCTATCCCTATCTCTCCCTCTCTCCTTATCACTCCCTCTTTCTATTTCTCTCTAATTCTCTCTCCTCTCTCTATTTCTCTCCCCATTCTCCGTTCGTCCGTCCGTCCCTCTCTATCTATTTATAAATATATATCCCCCTCTCTATATCTCTCCATATCTCTCTCTCACTCATATGCACACACTCCCTCTTTCTCCTTCCCTACCTCTCCTCTATCTCTATCTCTCTATATTTTTGCCTATCTATACCTCTCTCTATTACTTATCTCTATCACCTTCTTTCTCTCTCACTCTTGCCCCCTCTAGCTCTATCTCCCTATCTCTCCCCCCCCCTCTCTATCTATATCATTATGTCTACCTCTATCTATTTCTCTCTCTCACTCACTCCTCTTTCTATCTCTTTTTATCTATATCTCTCTACATCTACCTCCCTATTTCTCTCCATATACATCTATATCCTCCCCCTCTCTCCCCCTTCTCTCTCTATCTTATTCACTCCATCTCTCCCTCCATCTATTCTACTCTATATCTTTATCTTTATTTCTCGCTCAATCTCCCTCTCACTCATCTCTCTATCTCTTTCTATCCATATCCTTCTCTCTATATATCTGCCTATCTCTTTATCTCTTTTCCTATCCCTCTCTATCTCTCTATACCACCCTCTATCTATATATCTCCCTTTCTCTCCCCTCTTCTTCTCTCTCCCTCTTCCCCATCTCTCTCTCTCTCTCTCTCTCTCTCTCTCTCTCTCTCTCTCTTGTTCCCTCCATATCCCCCTATCTATCTTTATATCTAAACCTCTCTCCCTTTATCTTCCCACATATCTCTCTCTATATTTCTTTCTCTTCTCATTTATCTATCTCTCCCTCTTTCTCTCCCTCTATCTCCCCCTATTTTTATCTCCCTCTCCATCTCTATTTGTATTTCTCTATTTCTCTCTATTTTTCTCTTTATCTCTCTCCCTCTCTCTATATCTCCTTATATCTCTATCTTTATATCACTCTATTTTTAAATATATCTCTCTATCTCTCCCTATTCCTCTTCCTCTTTATCTCTCTATCCCTCCCCTTCTATCTCCTTATCTCTCTATCTTTATTTCTCCCTCCATCTCTCTCTATATCTCTATCTATTTGTCTCCCTCTTTCTCTCTCATTCTATATTCATCTCCACCTCTATCTATTTGTCTCACTCTATATTCCTCTCTACCCATCAATATCTAGAAATGTCTCCCTCTCTCCACCGCGCCCGCCCCCTCTCCCCCACCTCCGCTCCCCTCCACTCCCCTCCCCCCTCTTCATAGACCTTCATTGTCTTCTTGATTTAGAGGTTTTCATTCACTTAGTTTTAGAGACCTTTGTTGCACAAACAATATCATTTTCAGAATGGACAACCAATTGAACTCATGTAATACACAAATTTATGCAAAAAATAGGCTTAAATTTTCCCTAATTGACATTCCACACCTCTTCGACATACCCATTGCACACCAAGGTGCGATTGCTAATTTTAGGGTAACCTAAATATGTAAATGTATCCAATGTATGCCACCAAAATATTATATTTACCCCTACAATATAGCTACATTTATGACACCAAAATTGTGGCCAACCAATCCAAACAACAAATAGATGATGATCTGGGTTTATTTATAAATGGACCGTCAACCTATAAACTTCTTTATGTACGATTTTCCAAGAGATTATAATAAAAAATGTAACTTCACTTTTTCATATATAAATTCTAAGAAACAATTTTTATTTTATTTTATTTTTAAACTATAAGTTCACATACATATTTATCTCTCCCAAAAAGTAAAGATTTGTGAAACAATATTAGAAATATCTAAGAATAAACAAAATTTGCACTAATATGCATAAATATGCATACACTAGTATATTTATCTTTAAGATGATCTATATTAAATATGACAAAGATATCGAGGTGCTATAAAATATAATTAAAAAAATCAATAAAAAATCCACTATAAATAAAAAACCACTGCACGTGGCAGTTAAACAAATAAAATAGAATATTGCGATGCTGTCCACTTTAAACAATTAAAAAAATCAATAAAAAATCGTTACACATGAGAATAGAATGTAGATTTTTGTTTTTCTTTTACAGATTTGCTGACCACTTATATGTCGTGCTGCCATTGTAGAGTTACGCCTATCGACGTAATAATCTGATGTGTAATTTAGTCTCAAATTACAGATCTGAGCAAAGATAATAAATTCAATCTACTTTGCAATGATTTCTGATTTTGATTGTGTGAGAATTTTTGCACCAACGTTTCGGATCACACTCCGTGATCCATCATCCAGATCACTCTGCTCTCATCCTGATGATGGATCACAGAGTTTGATCCGAAACGTTGATGCAAAAATTCTCACACAATCAAAACCAGAAATCATTGCAAAGAACATTATGGATTGTGGAAACTTGATATCATTAAAATTCAATCTAGACAAAAAACCTATAGAAATGACCAAGGTTGAAGTAAAAACCTATTAAAAGATGCTCTCACCATCATCTCCAAGCATTGGATTGGTTAGCCAAAGTCTTCCCATTTACTTCAAGCATTCCTCGCCTTTTGCTTTTTCCCATTCTCCAACTCCTCCTCAACTTTTCATTTACAGGTTTCCTGAAAACCTTTGAATGTCTGGCACCTCCATGGTATTATAGAACAGTATCAAATCGATAGTTTGCATAAGCAGCGATGCAAATGGAATACTACACATCTGATCTTATGAAGTCAATGGCGTGGTCCAGACTTCGAAAAACTTAGAAGAAACACTTTTTAAAAACTTAAAAGAAAAGTATACATCTGATCTTATGAAGTCAACTGTATGATCTAAATCTCCAAAAACTCAGGAAAATACACTGCATGCCTGACCGTGCACCTTGTTATATTGCAAAACCACGTTTAAAGATTGCTTAATTTAGCATCAACAATAGTCTCCGCAAGAACACCGTTCTTGTTTGAAATGATGGAACCGGTTTGCATCTGTCGTAACAATTTGTCCTGCAACAATCTTGGAGATAAATAGATTGTGGTCAACAGCATGGTGTAACTTTATATCCCCAAAAACTTTGAAAATACACTTTTTAAAATCTTTAAAGTAAACCAATTGCCTTTTTCTCATTGCAAGCCTGACACAAAACACCATGTTTAAAGATTGCTTAACTTAGCATTAGCAATATCTTCCGCAATAACATCCTCCTTGTTTGAAATTATGAAACAGGTTTGCATCTCTCACAAAAAAATGTCTTTCAACAAGCTTGCAGATAAGCTAGGTTGCAGTGTGGTAGTCAAAACATACTCAGGTTCTTAACAATTTTAGCAGTTGTTCCAGAGGGCATTTTTAACAATCCAAATGCAACTTCTCATTATGATGGCAGAGGAATAGCTCTTTTCCCTCCTCCTCCTCCACATCATACAATACATGTTTTGAATCTGCAAAGTAGCTTGCTGCCTTCTTCTCCCAAGACAAATTTTCCATCTTTGCATGGATTTACTGTGTCTCTGGTTGTGATATATCTCCTACACAAAAAGCATATAGCGATTCATGACCTTCAATCCAACTACATCCAGGTGTCTTCTTAATTCCTCTATCTTTCATTAATCTTCTTACCATTTGAACCTCACCCCACATACCCACTTCTGCGTATATGTTTGACAGAAGAACATAAGTTGCTGCATTCTTAGGATCCAGCTCAAAAAGAAGAGTTGATGTGAATACTGCTAACTCTATATTCGTATGTGATCTACAGGCAGCAAGCAAACACATCCATACAACCAACACAGGTTTTATTGGCATTTTGATGACAAAGTTTAGAGCTTCCTCAAGATAGCCAGCACGGCCAAGAAGGTCAACCATGCACACGGAATGATCAATTGTAGGCATAATGCAATAAAAGTCACGCATGCTATTGAAATATTTACAACCCTCATCCACTAAACCTGCATGGCTGCATGCTAATAAAACACAAGCAAAGCTTACATGATCAGGGTATGTTTCAGAGCGCTTCATTTGTTCAAAGAGTTTGAGAGCGTCATCACAAAATCCATTTTGTGCATATCCTGCAATCATTGCAGTCCATGAGACCACATCTCTTTGAATCATTTTGTCAAACAGTTCACGTGCTTTGCGTATACTTCCACATTTTGCGTACATGTCTATAAGTGCATTCGCAACAACAACTTCTGACAAAAATCCGCATTCAATAATGCTTCGGTGGATGGCAATACCCTGTTCTAAAGCTCCCATTTTTGCACAAGCTGGGAGGATGCTGACAAAGGTTGTGGAGTCTGGCTTTACACCTGTTAATTGCATTTGCTTGAATGCCTCTAAAGCCTTTTCAACAAGTCCATTTTGTGCATATCCTGCAATCATAGCATTCCATGCGATCACGTCTGGTTGTGGCATTTCTTTGAAAAGCCTTAAAGCCTCACCGAGGACACCTTTTTGTGCATATCCTCCAATCATTGCAGTCCATGAGACCACGTCTCTTTGAGGCATTTTATCAAATAGTTCATATGCCTTGTGCATGCTTCCACATTTTGCGTACATGTCTATCAGGGCATTTACAACTAATACATCTGACAAAAACCCACATTCAATTATGATTTGATGGACGTTCATGCCCAATCCTAAATCTCCCATTTTGGCACAGGCTGGTAGGATGCTGACAAAGGTTGTGGAGTTCGACTTTAGACCTGCCAGTTGCATTTGCTTAAATGCCTCCAAGGCCTTCCTAACCTGCCCATTTTGTACACATGCTGCAACCATAGCATTCCATGAAACCACATTTCTTTGAGGCATTGCTTTGAATAGGTGTAAAGCTTCATCAAGAACGCCATTTTGTGCATATCCTGCTATCATCGCATTCCATGAGACCACATTTTTTTGAGGCATTTTGTCGAACAGTTCACGTGCCTTACGTATACTTCCACATTTTCCATACATGTCCACTAGGGCATTTGCAACTACAAGATCTGACAAAAATCCCCTTTCCGTTATGCTTTCATGGATGTCCATGCCCTGTTCCAAGTCTTTAATTTTGGCACAGGCAGGCAGTACGCTGGCAAAGGCAAACTGATCGGGTTGAAAACCTGTTCGTTGCATTTGGTGAAACAGTGTCAATGCTTCGTGAGGATATCCATGTTTTCGGTAAGCTGCAATCATGACATTCCATGAGAATTTATCTGGGTTTTCCATGTCATCAAACACTTTACGAGCATCCAACAAACCACCGAACTTGACATACATGTTGATAAGGTTATTCTGCAAATATGTGTGTGTAACGACTGCAAATCCCCTGTAAGTGATGAGCGAGTGGATTTGTTTCCCTAATCTTGTGACATTCAGATTGGCAGTGGATGGCACTCGCATTGTATGATTATAAGTGAAGCGTGGGAAAAGTACATCGTTATTCAATCTACTTATTCCACAGTAACAATGAAACACTGCCACGACTTCCGTAACGAAAGTGGTTCTATTCGAATTTATTTATCTATTTGAAAGACAAATGATATTCACTGGTTGCCTATTGGCAAATACCACTCACTTCCAAGGGAATCACATAAAGTTTGCCTATTGGCAAATACTTAGCCCTAATCAATGAGATATCTCATAGGGACTTACTCCACTTCACTTTGACCAACTCTAGTTAGCATATTGAGAGAGTTTTGTGCCTCAGCTAGGCCTCTTCATCCTAAAGGTCAAGATCATCATCCTTTATCAAGGAGTAATATTTATTTCTTAACTATAATATGTTGGTCCCTTCATCTTTTATTGGTTACTTATAGGATATGTTAAGTGATCATATCCTCTCTCTTGAAATTCTTGGTCAAGCAAACCTCTCCTTTCTCTCATTTTATAGGTTGAGTGGTTATCTCCCCTCTCGTGTGGGTGTTCGTCGAGTTGAACTCTCCCCTCTCATTAACTTGGCATTGGTTAAGTTGGACTCTTCTCCTCCGCATTAGCTTGACATTAGTCAAATGGGAGAGTCCTCTTCCTAAGCAATGGAGTTAGTCAAGCAAAGGAGTTGTTTCTCTTGGTTTGATCAAGCAAACCTATCCCTAGTTGGAAAAATGGGTCTCTCCTCTCGTATTAGCTTGACATTATTCAAATAGAGGAAACCCCCTATTTCATTAGTGTTAGTCAAGCAATGGAGTCCTCTCTTATTTCATTGGTCAACACTTCCATTATTTAAGTACATAATTGCCCACCCCTTAATCTATCAATTGAGTGCCTAAAGAGTTGTCATTAAAGTCGAGAAAAATATAACTCTATGTTATTAAAGTAATGGACATGTTCCAAACTTGTAACATAACTTTCCTAGATAAGTTAGAGGGGGAAATTTTTTTGTGGAGTATGATGTTCTCTATTGTGGGCTTATATTTCACTCCAAATATAAGGTAGATTGCAACATCTTGATTTGTTAAAAGGAGAGAATCTTCCACATTTTTTTAAATTGATATTTGATTACTAATAATAATTAGAGTACGATTATAATATAGATTTGGCCAAAAGTAGCCACATCAATAGCCCCACCAAGCCAAAAAACAATACTTACAAAACATATTATATCTTTTAAACAATAGATATATAGTTCTCAAAATAAACCATTCTTAGGTTGATGAGAGAAAAAGCATTACAAAAAGGAACTGAATAATTAACCATTTCTAAGATCCAATTTTGGGGTATCATCTTTGACTTGGTCCTCTTTCATATTATCTTCTTTGTTCATGTTAACTTTGTATGAATCTGAACCTTTGAATGTACTCAGAGGAGGAGAAACTCCTTCCCAGCTTCCACTATTGTCAAAGTTTTGAAAATTGAACTTCAAATCTTTGATAGCTACATCTTTGTTTAATTCGTATTGGTATTGTTTATAACACTGATTTTAAAATTCAATATATTCGTTA
Source organism: Sequoia sempervirens (assembly GCA_007258455.2). Classification (NCBI taxonomy): domain Eukaryota; kingdom Viridiplantae; phylum Streptophyta; class Pinopsida; order Cupressales; family Cupressaceae; genus Sequoia; species Sequoia sempervirens. The sequence continues at coordinate 124,134 of VDFB02058705.1, forward strand.
TAAAATTTATCATCAACCTTCCTTAATCATGAGGCGAAAATTCAACAAATCAGATATTAAACTAGTATATAGGAGTAGAGCCTTCATCCACAATCTTCATGAATCTTTTGGTGGAGATCTCCAAAGTCATTGTAACTTGTTCAATAATTTTGAGAAATGTGAATCTACCAATAGTCTCCATAAGGCACCTCTGATTTCCTTACTATAAGTTCTCATTTCTCTTTTTCCAAATAAACCAAAAAATCTATGTAAAAAAAGGAAGTCAAAAACCATTCAAGTTAGCACTAAGACCTTTAACATAACCACATAATATATCATACTAAGACACATTATCCCTACTTTCCCACCCAAGGATATTACCCATCAAGATAGACCATATAGATTTAGCATTATTGCAACTAAAAAAATTGTTCAAAATCCTCAACACACCTACAGACATAATAGTTATTTAGCTCAAGAAAATCAACATATAGTCTTTTTAAGTAGTAAGAGTCATCTAGAAAAACACTTTTTGGTTCAATTTTTTTTATGCCAACAAGATTTAAGGACTATAGACCACTCTTTACTATCCAAGTTTGATTAACATGATTTAATACCTCTTGAGAATTAGTCAACAATTTGTATACGCTGAGTGAGTTTATCTTTAGAAGTGGGTACCATCCTTCCATTTAAAATTGTTGAAGACATTTAGGATTCAATTTCACCTTCACAAGAAATTGCACCTTCATCAAATCTTTTTTAAAGATGGAGTAGGATCTTTTTATTATAATAAAAATATTGAACTCAATACTCAGTTGTATCCAAGACTTGAAACAATTATTCGTAAGAATATCTTGAAAATCTAAAACATCCTTGGTATTCCACTTTTTAGTTGAGTAGCTCTGAAGTAAAGCAAGGGGCTCATTGTTATGAGATATTCCACCAAATCAATCTAAAGTGGAATAGTTTATTGTTACAATGAGGCTCCTAATAGACTCTCAAGCACTCCAAATACTAGCAAAGATTGTAGATCTGATGAGGGCACATCCCGAGACTTAGAAAATAACCCAAAAAAAAAAGAGAATAATTTTATTATTCAGAAAATAGAGCTTCTTACATGCAGAGGATCTCAATCCCCAAGTTCTACAACACATGCAAGTTACAGAAAGCTACAGAATCACCCTTTCGTAATATGCGAGCTTGTCCCCAAAAAGTTACCAAAAATTAGAAACCTGCCCATAAATAGAGCTCCTCTTTAGTTTGGAGCCAAAACAACATTCAAATTTGAGTTTAGGTGGTTTGGCGCCAAAAAATTACAACTTGAAGTTCAAACTTCAAAAGAACATTTGCAATTCTATCTCCTAGAAAGTGCGCCAACTTCCCGGGCCCATAACTTTTGATCCGGGACTCCGATTCATGAACTATTTGAACCGTTGGAAATTTCTCGAAGTCAATTGCGCTCAAAATTTGCTACGCCAATTTAAGCAAGTTTTGGGGCGATCCGGGAACTCTAAGTGCCTCAAATCTAACTCAAGATTTTTCAGGTGCAAATCGGGAACTAAAACTGTAATATCTTTCAATCTAGTAATAGAAAACAAAAACCGTAAATTGGGAATTTCATTATGACGAAAAGGGTATCCAAAAATGTAAAAATATCTAAAAACTGAGAAACTTGAAATTTAACTATTTTTGGGTGATGCAAGATTGCCCTTACACCACTGAATGCTCCTGCATCAGACACCTAGGGTAATTTGAGAACTAACCCCATCACATCTCAGATGGTGGAGGAAAACCCAAACGGTCAACCTCTGCCTTAGGCAACCAAGATGAATCTTCAACAGGCTTTCCTTTCCATTTCACCAGATATTCTTCATACTGCTTGTTCTTGGTACTCCTTCCCACATGACTATCCAGGATTTCTTCAATCTCCTCCTTTTCTGAAGTAGGTGTTGGAATCCCACACTATTCCATCGTTGGTACTTTCTCTGCACCACCTTCATGATACTCTGTCATATCTGAAATGTTGAACACAGGGGAAATGTTGAATCCATCTGGCAACTCTACCTCATATGCATTCCCTGAATTGTGCCTCTTCAAAATTTTATAGGGACCGAACTTCTTCATCTTCAATTTGTTATATGTTCCCACTGGAAACCTTTCTTTCCTCAAGTGGACCATCACTTCATCACCAACTTGAAACTCCTTATACCTCTTCTTTTGATATGCATTAACCTTATACTGCATATTCATCTTGTTAATATGTTCTCTTACCTTCTCATGTATATCCTTGATGTGTTCTGCAAAATATTCAGCTTCAGCACCTATTTTCTTCTCTTGGTCCATCTTCCTCAATTCTGGAGCTATTCTGGGGCTACCTCCATACACAATCTAGAATGGTGATCTACCAGTGCTTCTGTTGACATAATTGTTGTAAGAAAATTCTGCCTGGGGTAAGATCAAGTCCCATCCCTTGGGTTTATCTCCTACCAAACATCGATGGAGTTACCCGGACTCTATTAACAACCTGCAATGCTGCCCATCGTTTGTGGATGGTATCGCGAGGCCGAACTTCAACTCTGTCTTGACTTCTTCCTAAGGTCCTCAAAGTACCCTACAAATCTGATGTCCGCGATCTGAAACAATACTCTTTGTGGCAAACCATGTAGCCTCACCACCTCTTTGAAGAACAAGTCAACAATGTGGAATTTTGCATCATGGGTCTTCTGACATGGAATGAAATGTGCCATCTTCGAAAACCTATCAACCACCACAAAGACTGAATCATTCCCTCGTTGTGTCCTTGGCAAACCAAGAACAAAGTCCATACTTATATCCTCTCATGGCCTCTCTAGTATAGGTAAGGGATGATATAAGTCTGTATTCTGGCTCACTCCTTTAGCCATCTGACATACCCTGGAGCTTTATACAAACTTCTTCACATCCTATGACAATTGAGGCCAATAATAATGCTCAATGATAATGGCAATGGTCTTATCCCGACCAAAATGTCTTGCCATTCCTCCACTATGCTTCTCCTTTATCAGGTTCTCCCTCATGGAACTCCTCGGGATACACAATGGACTTCCCTTAAATAACATGCCATCCTGGATTATGAAATCCAACCACCTTGTCATGTCCACTATAACAGGTTCCTTGCAAGCTTTCCAAGCCTCTGCAAAATCAGGATCTTCTGCGTACAGTGTCTTAAGTTCATTGAACCCAACCACTTCAATCTGCTTCTTTGTCATCAATGTATGCCTCCTACTTAAGGCATCTGCAACCCTATTTGACTTCCCACTCCTACGTTTCAAAACAAAGGTATAACTATGCAAAAACTCTACCCATTTCATATGCCTTTGATTTAATTTTCCCTGACTATTTAAGTATTGCAAGGCCTGATGATCAGTATATAGAACAAATTCCTTCGACAACAAATAATGTTTCCATTTCTTTAATGCTTGAACTATTGCATAAAATTCCTGATCATATACAGAATACTTTCTCTTGGCATCATTTAACTTTTCATTGAAATAGGCAATGGGCTTACCTTCTTGGCTCAACACTGCTCCAATGGCACAACCACTGGCATCACAATCCACCTGAAACACCTTGTTGAAATCTGGGAGGGCTAGAACAGGTTGCTCTATTACCTTCTACTTCAATAGTTCAAAAAATTTTGCCACTCCACTGCTCCACTTGAATTCTTTTATATCCCCTCTCATTGTTTCAGTCAGGGGTCCACAAATACTACTGAAGTTTCTAATGAACTTTCTATAAAAACTAGCCAAACCATGGAAAGATCTCACCTCGATGGCGAGTTCTTGGGGTAGGCGTTTCTAGAATAGCCTTCACCTTCTGAGTCCATCTTGAGACCTGGTTTGAGACAACAAACCAAGTACACTAACTCACATACAAAACTTCACTTCTTAGTTAATCAACGGTTTCCTTCTCTTAACTTTTCAAAGGCTCTCAGGAATATGCATCAAATGCTCATCCAATGTCTTCTTGAAAATCAAAATATCATCTAAATGCACAATAACAAAACTTCCATAAATTCTTTTTGAGTACACCGTTCGTAGGCAGCATGGATATCTTTCCAGTGCGATGGTTAGCCCAAAAGGCATGACTAACGACTCGTACAGGCCCTCTTTGGTCATGAAGGCAGTCTTCCATTCATCTCCCTCTTGAATCTGGATCTGGTGATATCCACTCTCCAGATCAATCTTTGTGAAGTACTGAGCTCCACTCAAATAGTCCATCAGGTCATCCATCCTTGGTAGGGGAAATCTGTACTTGATTGTTATTTTGTTTATGGCTCAGGAATCTGTACACATCCTCCCCTCCCCATCCTTCTTTGGTGCTGAATCTTTGCAAATTACTACACATGGACCTCAAACTCTCCCATATCAAACCCTTTCTCAACAACTCTTGAACTTATGCATTTCAACTCCTCATTCTGATGAGTCATTCTATGAAATTTTACATCTTATTTGGCAAAAGCCTGACTCCGGGGAATCAAGTCAATTTGATGACTGATCTTCCTTATTAGTGGTAAACCCTTAGGTACATTATCAAAAACAATATCCTGAAACTCATCCAACATCCCAGAAACTTCTTCTGGAACCTTCTCACTATCCTCCTTACTCACTCTAGGAATCAATGCATAACACACACGCTCATGCTTTATACCTTCTAAAAAATTTCTTCCATCTACATAACAAATTCTAGCACTACTGCATACCTTTTCTTCGGTCTCCTTCAGGGGTTTCAACTTGTGACAAACCCCATCCTTTGTCAAGGAATAAGTGTTAGCATGGCCATCATGTATAGCTCGCCTATCGAGGCTGCCCACGACCTCCCCAACAACATGTGACATGCATCCATGGGGATGATATCACAGAGTACCTCATCATGGTAGCTCCCAATCTTGAACTTTACTAGGCACTGCTCATTGACCAAAAATTTGTGGTCTTTTTGCAACTAGGTAATCCGATACAGATGTGGGTGCCTTTCCCTCTTCAGTTTCAACTTTGTGACCATCTCTTCTGACACCATATTATCGGTGCTCCCACCGTCAATAATGACATCACAACATTTTCCTTCACACTTACACCTTGTGCGAAATAGATTATTCATCTGTTCTGGTTCCTTTTCCTCAGTCACTAGGGCTTCTCCCCTTTCAGCATCATCTGAATGTTCAGATTGGGCCTCCTCATCTACATGCGCAACCCTTCCACGACCTTTTGGCCTTTTGTCTACCCTTCCTTGGTGTTGTGGACATTTATAGGCTTGATGCCCTTCTTCACCACACTGGAAACACATTCCTTTGAAACCACCTCTTCCAGATCCTTGTCCATACCTCCCTCGTCCTCTACCTCTTTGATCACCACTGTTTTGATCACGAGGGTAGTAGAAGTTGTCATTCCTTTGGCTTCGGCTGGTACCCACATCTTCACTTTTCTTTTCATAATCATTTCGACTTCCTGAAGGTCTTCCACTACCCCTTCCACTTTGACCTCCTCGTCCTTTTTGCTTGTCATCAAATCTTTTGTTCAACTTCTCTTCCACCTTCAGAGCAAATTGATACACATCCTCAATGGTGGTCATTCTGACTAGGCTTAACTCCTCTTGAATGCTCGGTCGTAACCCATTAAGATATTGAGCTACCTTCTCCTTATTGTCCTCTATGTGGCTCGTTCTGATGATTATCTTGTGAAAATCTTCAGTATATTCTTTCACAGATCTGCTTCCTTGCTTCAACCCTTGCAATTTCTTCAACAGATCTCACTCATAGTCCACTGGTATGAACTGCTTCTTCAATTTCTCCACCATGCAATCCCATCTAGTGATATTTCCTTTTCCTCTTCGATTTCTTTCCAACTGGACTTCTTTCCACCAAATACTGGCATGGCCCTTCAGCTTCATTTTCGCAAACTTAACCCGATCTGGGTCCTCTATTTCCTCATACTCAAAATATTCTTCTAACTCATTGATCTAGTCGATCAACTCTTCTGGGTTCAGACTTCTGAAATAACTGGGGACTTCTGCTCTTGGTCTTTTCCCGATCTTCAAAATAGCCCTTATTAGCTGCATTTGGTCTTGATCAATTGCTTCTTCTTCCTCTTCGCATTTGAATCTTCTTCCTCTCCTTCATCCTCACTTTCCTCCCTCATGTTTAACCCTCTTCTCAAACTGCTCTTGTAACACATCAATCTGTCTTTGTAGGGCTGCCGTGCATCTCTTCCACCAGATTTTTGCTGCCTCGACCACCTCTGGCACCACCACGCCTACCAGGCATCACTCTTGGAGGCATCTTTCTTGACCTCGACTCACAACCATGGTCTTGGTGCGAACTGCCTCATGATCACGATCTGTCCACACGCTCAAGAAAACCCACTCTGATACCACTTGATGAGGGCACAGCCCAAGACTTAGAGAATAACCCACAAAAAAGAGAATAATTTTATTATTCAGAAAATGGATCTTCTTACATGCAGAGGATCTCAATCCCCAAGTTCTACAACACATGCAAGTTATAGAAAGCTACAGAATCACCCTTTCACAATATGCAAGCTTGTCCCCAAAAAGTTACTCAAAAATTAGAAACCTGCCCATAAATAGAGCTCCTCTTTAGTTTGGAGCCAAAACAACATTCAAATTTGAGTTTAGGCGGTTTGGCGCCGAAAAATTACAACTTGAAATTCAAATTTCAAAAGAGCATTTGCAATTGTATCTCCTAGAAAGTGTGCCAACTTCCTGGGGCCATAACTTTTGATCCGGGACTCCGATTCGCCAACTGTTTGAACCATTGGAAAGGTCTCGAAATCAATAACACATTCAAAATTTGCTATGTCAATTTCAGCAAGTTTCGGGGCCGATTCGGGAACTCTAAGTGCCTCAAATCTAACTCAAAAGATTTTCAGGTGCAAATTTGGGAACTAAAATTGCAATATCTTCAACCCAGGAATAGAAAATAAAAACTATAAATTGGGAATTTTATTATGACGAAAAGGGTATCCAAAAATGTAAAAACATCTAAAAACCGAGAAACTTGAAATTTAACTATTTTTGGGTGATGCAAGATTGCCCTTACACCACTAGATGCTCTTTCATCAAGATCCTAAAGGCTAACATATAATTCTCCAAATAAAATATCATGTGTGGAAATTATTCCACTATTTGGTCTTATTAGGCATAGCTTCCTAAATATTTCTTATAATCAAAACTTTCAAAGGCTTATTCCCTCTAAGGACTTTAAAATTTCCACTTGGTAGCCAAGGCTATCCCATGAATCTTCAAGTCCTTTAAACCGATTCCATCTTTTCTTTTATCCAAACAACACCATTCCCATGTAATAGCATGTCTTTTATTATGTCCTTTACAATTTTATCAAAGGAAGTTTTGATAAAAATTTTCACATTATTAATTTGATAACTTGAAAAAAACCAAACATAATCATAATATATTAGAGTATGAAGAAATAATTTTCTAGAAAACTTGAGCCCTTCTAGCAAGAGATTTATATTATCATTCCAATTTTAAGTTTCTTCTTTATTTTTTATAACATCTAGTTCCACATGTCTTTCAATGATGACTTGACTAAGAAGAGAATCCTCAAGTACCTTACTAGCTTGTTTGGGCTACCCCATTTTCAAGAGAACTTTGAGAACCAGTAAGGAGGCTCCTCCTTCTAGCTTAACAAAATAGACTTAAGTCTCTAATATTTTTACACTTGAAGAAAGACAAAAGATCCTCAATCATTCTATAAGATTATTTATATTTATTTCATCTAGAACAAGGAACAAAACAATGTCATCAACGAATTGGATATTAATTATAGAATTATTGTTAGGGAGAACAATTCCTTCCAATTTTTGACCAAACAATTTAGCTCTCACAATGTAATGCAAGGCTTCAAAGGCAATAACAAATAGGGCTAGAGCTAGAGGATAGCCTTTCCTAAAGGATCTCTTTAGCAAAAAAGGTTTTGAGATAGAACCTATAACCTCAAATAGAGTAGTAGCTTCTTGAAACAAGATTTTAACTATATTAAAATTTTCTTTGGGAAACCAAATTCTTCAAGGATGTAAATTACAAAAGGCCACTCCACTTTGTCATATGCTTTCAAAATTCAGTAAAAAAGTCCTTACATTTTGATTATTTATATTATCCCAATCCAAAGCTTCCTAGTTTGTGTTTAAAATCTCCTAAATATATTTTCCTCTAATAACCCCAATTTGAGTATCATTGATGATCTTGAGGAAGATTTTAGTTAGTCCCAGGGCAATCATCTTATCAAAAATATTATAAGACACATTCAACAAGGTGATATGTCTCCAATTATTTATATTACGTTTATCACTCTATTTTGGAAGGAGTTTAATAATTTCCCTATCAATTTTGTTACCTAGCAACCCCTTAGTAATGGATTATTTATAAATTTCAAATAGATGATCAACAATTCAATCCAAGTTTTCTTTGCAAAATTCAACAGGAAGACCATCAAAGCTTGGGGATTTCCCATTTTGGAGTGATAGGATAGCTATTAAAATTTCTTCTTTCGACATCTCTTTTTCCAATTTAAGAGCCATTTCATTGCTTATCTTTTTAGGAATTATCCTCCTGAAAAGATCTTGAGCTCGAATATAGCTAGTAGGCTTATCATTTGCAATGAAAACATTTTTATAAAAACCTTGAAAAACCTCCTTGATTTCCTACATACCGTGATACCAATTGCACCATTTTTTAAATATTGGTGCAAAAGAATTCATGGTGTTTTTTATTCTCAACATATTAAAGAAACACTTAGCACCTCTATCACGATCCTTTATTCAATTTAGCTTAGCCCTTACTCTAGCCCCTTGATATTTTTTAGGAAGCATCTAAGTTTGTGCTTGATGTCCCCAATGTGTTGTAAATATTCCACATTTCCTCTATCTCTTTAAATGTTTTCTTCCGCTATAAGAAGCTCTTCCTGCAAGGCATATTCATGTTTCCTACTCTCAATCGCAAATTTCTTACCAATAGTCATCAACAAATATTTATACGTGTTGATCCACTCATCCCAAGATGAGATTGCAGATTCATTAGGAAAAATTATTTTGTTAATTTTCCCAAGAGTAGCAATACCATCAAGACCGTCTAAGTTTTTTAGAAGCTTGATATTTAATTGAACATATTGTCCCTTCTAATGTCAATCATTTAACCAATGTATCTACTAATGATCTTTTCCACTATGGGATGACGATCAAACAATGTGCTTGGTTCAACAAAAAATTCAATTATATATATATATATATGCATAAAATATATCTAGTCTTACAATAAATCATTTTTCCATCTTGCTAGTTATTGCACCAAGTATGCGGAATACTTTTACTATCTTTCTTCTTGTCTTCAAGAGGGTCAAAAAGCTTTAATAGTTTCTTCATCCTATGTCAGTAAAATTCTTTATTACCTTTCCAAGCCCAAGGTGAATTTCCAAATTTATCTTCTTTTTGGACCACCATATTAAAGCCTCCCCAATTATCCACAGGATTTTGGGTAGCTTGGATGCAAGTCATTTCCAAACGTCAATCATTTTCCTATAATGATTAGGATCATAAATAGAGAAAACTCCAAATTTAGTGTTGTTCCTTTCAAAAGAATTCCATAAGCATCTATTACAATGGGAACTTCCCATTTACACAATAAATTTGGCCCATTTCTAATTAACAAGAGCAACATTACCATCCTCTCCTTAACTATGGTCAGTAGAGAAAGAAACTAAGTTTTTCCAGACAAAGAAACTTTCACCTCTTGGATCAACAGAAACTCAATATCCTTTTTCTTATTAGAAAGAGCCATAAGAATACAATTTCTATCATGAGATTCAAGTCCCTTGATGTTCCAAATCAAACACTTGAGATTGATTTAGGGAGAAGGGTTAACATGTTTCTAATTTTTATAAAGCCAATAAAAAATAGGTAAAATTTCCCCTTTTCCTTTATCGCTAGGTTTTTGTGAACTATCACTTCTACTAACCTATTTTATTTTCTTTTTCTCATCTTCTTTATTGGTTTTAGATTTAACTATAACCTATTCAACAACTTCCTATAGGAAGAGGGGGTTCAAGCAATTCATATTCATGTTTTCCTATTGAGGTCAACATCATATTCTAGTGATAAGCCTTTAGAATCTACTGAGTTCATAATATCAAGAATGCCTTGTTTCTAATCCTTTTGAATCTTCTTTTTTGTTTGAATTTATTCTTTTAGTTTGTCTAAAATAATTTATTGGGTATTCTTCTTATCCAAAACTTTCCTTCTCGGGGTTCCTTTTAGAGATGTTATCTAAATTTTTAGAAAAATGATGCAAGAGCATCTAAAATGAATGAAAGCCATTTAGTGGATTCAGATTACTTGTTGTCACTGGTATTGTGTTGTAGGTTACTAGTGGGTGTCATTGGAGGCTATTGCATTTCATCACAGTTGATCATATGGGCTCACAGTTTGGAGGTTAGGTGGAGCTAGTCAAGAGGCCTAAAATATCTAAAATTTAGAATTTATGTTTTACCATAAAGACATTTGGAGGCATCAGAGTGGAGATTGTATTTTTGGATTGTAGGAAGGATTACTATATAGAATTTTGAGAGTTTTTGCTAGTAGTTAGAGACATGGGCCAAGAAGGTGAAGTGTGTGAAGATGAATTAAGACCAATAGAGCTTACAGTATAAATTTCATGGTGTTATTTTATTCCTATGTTACCATAGGTGATTTGGGATTGAGGTGTGTGTTTTGGTTGGCTACACATTACATGTGACCTAGAGTTTTGTGTTGACCTAAGCCCGACATAGATTGTCTTGCCGATATGTGGATGGCATGTAATAATTACTTGGGATTGTTTCAACGAAGCAAGGAGCACTAGGATTGAAGAAGAGAAAAGAGAAGGAAGAGTTGATTGACAAAGAAGGGAAGCATAAGATTAGTAGAAAGGGAAGAGTAGAAGGGGAGTTCATTAACATAAATGCGAGTGACAATGGAACTGAAAACAAAATGTGTTTTTGAGTGACAATGGAATTGAAAAAAAAAGTGTTTTTATGTTGTGTGCACATGTCTAAAGAAAACTTGTGTGTTGTGTCTTTGTTTGAAACTATAAAAAAATCTCTTAGTTCAAAGGGATGGGCCTTAAGGTTCCACATGGTTGAGTGATTCTAAACACCATTGGGATTGTTCATGGATCATGGTAGCATCATGGAGTTTTATTATTGATATGAACTTTCTTCTTATCGTGTTACTTTGCATTACTATATCTTGAAAAAGTTGTAATAATTGTAATCATGTTGTAATTTGTGACTATTGGAGCACCTTTGGAGAGGATCAATAAGGTTACAACTGTATTATTTTAACATTTTTTATTGAAGTGTGATCATTCCATGTTTACTAATTAGCCATTACCTTGTGATCATATAATTGTAATTTTAAAATGGTAATCAAATTTTATTATGGAACAAAAAATTATGATTGTGCTTGAATTATAATTAGATATTGTGAACAAGATGGTGGAATAAGCATGATATTTCATTTTTACATTCATGGATTGTGTGGAAATCATTACTAGAATATTTATGTTCTTAATTCTTAAGATTGGAAGTTGTACATGATTGGAAGATTCATTGTCATAATTTGAGTGATAAATTTTTACATGTGTTTAAGTGTATTTTTGGTAAAAAAATTATTAGATTTATATAGTTTTAAGGGTATTGGGGATTTCTTGTTTGGATGATAAAAATCCTATATGTCCTCAAGTGATTGGTCCAATCTATTTTTGAACATAACACAATAAGAAAGTTATGTAATTTTTATTCAATGTTCTAAACTTACAATTTTGGACTTGTATTTTATTAGAGTTACAAACTGTTTATGGACTACAAAATCTTACATGCAAGTTGTCAAGGTTTCAGAGGTTTGAGGTAGGCTTACAATTTTTAGATGTGCAAACTTTCTCTAGAGATTTAAAGTTCCACATGAAGGGTTGTTGCAAATTTTTGAAGGTCAAAGGTAGGCTTGTAGTTTGCAAGTGTTCAAACCTATACTAGAGTTTCAAAGTTCCACAAGTATGTTTATTGTAGAATTGCAAAGGTCAAAAGTAGGCTTATAACTTGTAGGTGTGCAAAATTTCTCTAGAGTTCTAAAGGAAATTTATAGACTTGTAAAGTCCAAAGGTAGGCATGTAGTTTTCTATAATACAAACCTACTTCAAGGTTCCATATTTCTTTAAGTAGGGTTCTTAAAAAAAATTGGAGGTTGGAGGAAATCTTGAAATTTGTATGCGTGCAAACCTACTCTAGAGTTATATAGGTTTATGTTTCTAACACGTGGGTATTATAGGAAGGGTTACAACTTGTGGGTTGCAAAGCTACTTACAAAATCCAAAGTGACGAGCTTAATTAATGGCTACTTTTCCTTTATTGGTTTATGTTTTTATCATTTCATTTGTCAAGTTTCACAAACATTCCTAAGACTTCATACATCTTTTATATACCTTTTGATGCACTTTAAAGCAGACTTAAGAATGTGGAAATACAAATATGATATGTTGGCATTTGTATGTGTGAATGCATGAATGTTCATGAGATTTAGTATGATTCTATACTTAAATTATGATTGTTAATGATGTGTATGCCTTAGGGATGAAACTAACATCTTGCAGCTAGAAGGAATGTAACCCATAGCAACTAGATTTCCAACCCACAACATAAGGACTACATACGGTTGCAAGGGAGAGGTCAAAACAACTAAATCAAGATATTTCTAGAAGAGAACAAAGGTGATAGTTTAATGATCCATTGTGAGTCACCACAACATATTATCATCCACCAAATAATACTATTAGAAGGGGAAGACATCCATTATGAGAGGGATTAACCCATGACATGATAGTCCCTAGGAACACATCTTTGTCATGGTAGTTAACCATTAGGCATAGAGTTCTAATTCAGTTTCTCTTCTTTTTCCTTATAATTATGGTTTTCTATTTTAAGACTAATTCCTCTCCCTATCTTTGAGGGAGAGTAGACAAATACATTATGAGTCTATTTTTCAATTCTAGAGAAATAAGACTCCTCCTAGTCCCTATATAGTGGGATTCGTTGTTGAGGAGTAAATCTAGTTAATAGTTGTCAATAGTTTTTGATCGTTGTTATTTGTTTTTTTCTTACCAGTTGCAGTAGTCGATATGTATTGTTGAATAAGAAATATTTAGAGATTCTTTTCATATTTTATGTAAGATTTCAAAGTTCTTATGCAATAAACCTAAGTTAGTTCAATATCATGAATTGTTTATTAAATAATGAGTTTTTGACATCTTTTATGGAAGAATCAACTCAAGCAAGGTCCACTTGAGGTACTGCTAATCCATTCTATTTCTTTTTATTAGATTAATCGATGCATTATTGAATTTAGGTAAGGTAGTTTCCAGTTATATGCATGTGGAATTCATGTTCATGTGATTTTTTAGTTTGAATCAACTTATGTAGCTTCATGCTTGTTTCATTATTTAGAGGAATTAGCTACAGTTTGGTTTTAGGAGTTAATAGTTACATTATTGAGTGATAGGTACATGTAGAATAAGGTAGTAGCTTATATTTATTTCCCCTATTTTACAAATTAGTGTTTCATTTCCTTTTCCATTTTTTTATATTTTTTTTGTACATGTGTAATCACCTATACTCCATTAATATAGGATTTGTTTAGAATCCATGAATGCATATATTGTTTCAGCACTATCTAAATTTTATGATTCCTTGGTTGATAATTAAATGAAGCCTCTTGTGAAAGATAAATTGTTCAGTTAGGAATCCACCCTCTGAGTTGTGTGTCTACCTAGTAGCACCAAGTTAATCAAACATTAGAGAGGCCCTACACATGTAAGAGTTGATAGTGTGCTCACATACCCCAAGATCACCTACAAAACTAAAGATAGCCTTCCACAAGAGAGTAGAGAAAGATGATGGATTTATTGATATAGATGAAATAATAATACAAATTGATACATTATGTACATGAGGCCTTTCTTATATAGGAAAGGTTGAGAGATAAGATTAGATAATATTATGAAAATTGTCTAAATCCTATGACATGAGATAACTAAAGATACAATAAGATAAAATCAAATGACTACTAAAGAATTCTAGAAGGTTTCCTACACTCCTAATAAACTTAGCATGTGAACATGTTTGAATATGACCTACTAGGTGTATAAGAGTGAATTTGCGCCCCGTTTTCAAGTTCCCCTTTTACACCCTTCACCTTAGAAAAATAAAATCCAACCATGTAATTCCACATCACCCATCGATACTCCATACACTTAGCGCTTGCTTTTAGTGTTGGTAGGGGAATTTCTATTGGGGACACATGAGCAGTGCCTGGACATCTGCACGCCATGTTGCCATCTTGATAGGATTCTTGTCTCTTGAATATGTAGAGGAATTACATTCTCCATTGGTGATGAAATTTAATGCCCTTGCACCCTTCAACCGAACTTTGAACAAATCTTTCCCTCTCAAACCCATCTTCAAATTCATATTCTTCATTCTCATTCATTCCTCTACACTTTGAACATTCATGAAGGAAATTCTCACATCCTCTCATACATTTTAGCTACTTGTTGCACTATTGGATTCACTATTCCAACATCACAACATTTTTCACATCTACCATAGAAGCTACAACTTGGTGTCTTGTAAGACTTCCTTCAGCGTCATTGCGGCCATGTTGACTTTTCCATGGTTGGAGACTTGCATTCCTCTCTTGAATTGGTCTTGAGCGCCTCTGGTTGAGGGTGGTATTGTTCACTTAATATTACATTGTTATTGGATTTGAGTAGCATAGTGTCTCTTGTAGTATTCAATATTCTTTTCCTTTCCAACATACTTTCTTTATCACATTTCCATTTCTTAATCTATTGGTTGTATGTGGAGGTGGAAACACCAAAATGGGGGTTTGACTATGGCAAGCCTTGAAACAGCCCTAACATTTTTCCCTTCTCTGTTGTGTGTAGGTACTTGTTCGTATGTTGATGAACTGGACCCCTCATGAGTTCATTTATATCACTTTTCACTCTTACCATTTCTTATAGTATTTATCTCATTATTTTGTTATTCTATCATTTCTTGCTTTATTCATCACTAGTAAACTTCAATACCTAAGTTGTTAGTAGGTTTTTCATACCTTTGACTATCCTTTTTTAGTGTTTGTTCTTACGGACTCTGACACACCTATGAGACGTTAGTGTGCCACACTGTCATCTCTATCCTACATTGTTGTCCTCTAGCAGAGAGTTGTCTGAGGTACAGTCTAGGTTCTTGAAACCTACTCACTTAGTCCAAACCTAAATTACGAGTTAGTAGAGTGACAAAAGTATTGAAAGTGCTCTTCATTCTCTATCCTCAATATCAAATGATTCCCCAAACATTTGCATGGTTGAGGTATATTAGGGCATCCTTCAAATTTTAGCTTTCCATGATGGGTGATCCCACAATACTAGTTTACAATTCCCTTGAGTAAGGAAAATTGCAAAAATGCTTCCTTGAATTTTTTTTGGTTTTTAGGGGTTCACACGAACTGGGGGTTCGCATGGACCCTTAATGGGTTTGCTCGAACACCCCTTCAAGTGAACCCACCTTCGCTCGAAGGGTCAAGGGGGGTTCACTTGAAGGGGGGTTTGAGCGAACCCCCCTTTTTCCCCCTTCTCCTTCTTTGGTACCAAATTTCTGCAAAAAGTTCCTTTCGAAGCTCAGGTTGAGGATGAAAATGGAGGAGACTTCACAGACCCAACTAGATGATAGTAGTCCTCGAAATGAGCTATCCATCGAATATAATTTTAATATGTTTTGGTTTTATTATGCATTTTATTTTTTAGTTTGATTAAACATATATTTTTCACCGAAAATCAAGCTCTTTGTTCTGCACATGTGGAAAAATAGTAGATTATCAATTTTTTTTTAAAAATATCAGTGCACTAGATATTGATGTCCTTGATCCAACTAAAAAAAAGAATTTTGATACATACAAAAAAGTTATGCTTTAGCCAGTGAATCATGTCTAAATTATAACTGGTTTGACTTTGAAACTTAATTAGGAAAACAAAATCAATGAAATGTTATGAAACCAATTCCATGCACTATATATCACAGTTACAAATCTAAATTTGAAAAAAATAGAATTTTATCTTTTGTAGAAAAAAGTTGTGTTGGCCAGTGACGTCACTCTTTAAAAATGGTGTTTACTATTAAAAACTAGTTTTCAAAGGAGATAGAAAAAGAAGTGAAATTTGATTCCAAAATTTTTGAAAAAATATATTTAGAATCTACAGACAAAATGTCACAAATCACTAATTTGCATCATCTTCAAATTCCTCACGGTTTAGCCACTATAGGTGCCTGAAAGTGAAGATTTAGTTAAAAATAAATTAGTTCAATGTCTAATTTGGCCAAAAATTGTAAACCAGTATTGTGGAATCACATTGATCTACAGTCATTGAGTGGTCAGTCCCCTTCCTCTACATTTTGGTGAACCTGACGTGAACCATTTTGGTTCCATTTGGTAGTGTTGAAAGACCCTTCCCTCATATCCTAGGAGTGTTGTGGGTGTGACTGTTGCAAGGTGATTAGCCTTGCAACCCAACCTATGAACCCTAGTGGAATAGCAGGAAGGTTCCCTAAACACTGTAGAACAAAAACTTGAGTGGTTCACTGTATAATTGTGAAACCCTTAGGGGCATCTATGAAATTTCTATTTAGTGTAGGTAGAGATGACTTCCTTCTTAGATCTACCCATCCCATCCATGCAACCTACGAGCAGATCTCCTACTATACCTCATAGGATTTTCTGATGAACTCCAATAAAGAACCATCCCCTTTGTGCATCCCCGTATGTATCGATGGGGATACCGTAACAGGTGTTCTTGTTGACCCTACATGTTGGTGAATGTCAACACAGAGGAGATCATGTTGATTAAATTCTTACATAAGGATGGATATGACGAATCTAGAAGTACTATATGTACACATGATGGGCTTTATGTTTCTCCCATCAGTTGTATCACCCTGTTAGTCTTAGTTGTGTAAGGAAACAAAGGTAGTATAATTACTTCCTACACTAACCTTGAGAGGAGAATAATGCAAAAAATTTATAGATCTTTAATAGTTACAAAAACTTAAACAAAAATAAACACAAATATCATGCATACCACAACACACTGATTTACATGGGGAAAACCATTTTGGGAGAAAAACCACACACTCCAAAATACGCCAAATATATTATTCAATAAATCACAAAGATTACAATATACTTGCAAAGAAAGCTTCTCACAAGAGTATCACCACTCAAAGATCAAGAGACAACATGACTACTATCAGACTCTCAAAATACATCACCATCTCTCTCTACCACAATTGTAATGCAACACCCTAATTAAATAGGATTACATTCTAGGGAAAGATAGGCCAATAAAATATCCACCATTATATCTAAAACCTAATAATTAATGGTCTAGATTTAGAATGTACCATTTATCTAATCCATGTCATCCATTTTAGAAGTTTCCTGAAAAATTTAATAAGAAATTGTTTACACACATCCCACTCCCCCCCTTATTCTATTGTATACACCTATCAGTGTAACTAGGAAATATATATACATCCTATCAATAATAAATTGTTATATAATTGCAAGGTTGAGATACATTTTCCCAACAAATCTCCCACTTTTTGAACACCTTGCCAAAGCAACGGGAGGGAGTAAAGATTGTCTCTTAATTTCTAGGGGCCGAAAGGCCCATAGTCTTTGAACACCATCTGAACTTCTTTGTGCTCATAAGCTTAGTTAAAAAGTCAACAACATTCATCAAAGTCTCTACCTTAACCAACTTCACCCTGCCATCTTCGACCATATCTCTAACAAAATGATACTATATATCAATGTGCTTGGTCCTGACATGAAACATTGGGTTCTTTGCTAGACATATCACACTCTGACTATCACAATAAATTGTCACTGCACCTTGTTCTATTCCAATATCTAAACACAGTCTCTCAATCCAAATGGCTTCTTTACAAGCATGAGTAGTTTACATTTACTCTGCTTCAGTAGCGGACAAAGCAATCACATCCTATCACTTACTCATCCAATTGATTGCACCACCAAATAAAGTAAACACATAAGCATTGGTGGATCATCTGCTATCAATATCATCTACCTAGTCTGAATCCACATAACCATGAATATCAAGGGAAATATTGTCTTCAGTCACATTACTACGATAACATGAGGAATAATCTGAGGTACTGCACAAATATTTGAAGACTCTTTTAACTGCATCCCAATGAACTCTACCAGGATTAGACATATATCTGGAAAGAACTCCCACTGCTTGGGAAATGTCTAGTCTAGTACAAACCATAGCATACATCAAACTTCCAACTGCACTCTAGTAAGGCACTTTTCTCATGTCTTCTATCTTTGATAGAGATATTAGACAATCTGAAATAGATAACTTTTTTCCAACTAAAATAGGAACACACAATGGTTTACAATCTTGCATATCAAATCTCTATAAAATTTAGTTGACATAATTGCTTTGGCCAATACATAGCTTTCTGTTCACTCTATCTCTTTTAATTTCCATCCCAAGAGTATGTTTAGCTAACTAAGATCTTTCATTTCAAATTTAGTAGCAAGTTGAGGTTTTAGTTCTGAAATCACACCTTTCCTTCTACTAATAAATAACATATCATCAACATATAATGCAATAAACAAGAAACGATCACTATCAATGTTATAATAAACACAATGATCTGATTTAGAAAGCTCAAATCCCAAACTCAACACATATGTATCAAATTTATGGTACCACATCCTAGGACTCTATTTTAATCCATACAAAGATTTCTTCAATTTGAAAACCTACTTTTACCTTTCACCACATAGTGCTCTGGTTGTGTCATATAAATATCCTCCTCCAAATCACCATGAAGGAAAGCAATTTTCACATCCATTTGTTCAACCTCTAAATCATAAGCAACAACAATAGAAAGCAAAAATCTAATGGATGTCATTTTTGTAATAGAAGAAAATATCTTACCATAATCAACACCCTCAACTTGAGAGTAACCCTTTGCAACCAACCTTGCTTTGTACTTCTCAATACCTCCATCTAAACCAATATTTTTCTTGAACACCCATTTATAACCAACAAGTTTTCATCCTTCAGGCAATAGTACAAGATCTCATGTATCATTCTTCTTCAAAGATTCCATTTCTTCATCCATAGCAATCTTCCTAGATTTTGCATCATTCATACCTAGTGCCTCTTCTACAGATCATTCATTCATGTTAGTATTCAAAGCAAAAATACATCTCCAATTATTAGGTGAATACCTTTCAAGTGGTTGTCTATTCCTTGTAGATCTACGAATAAGTTGAGTTGGAGGTTCTTCCTCCTATTCAGAAGATCCAGAGCTAGATGAGCTCTCCTCAACTTCTTTTCTATCCTTGGGCCTCGATTCAACTTTCTTAGGTGTAGAAGGAAATTGAATCACATCTTCTTATTTACTTTGTTTTGGCTGCAATGTAACAGAAGAAGGCTTAGTTTCTCTAAAAATAACACTTCTACTATATATTACCTTTTGTACAATAGGTTCCCAAAGCTTGTATATTTTCACACCATAATTGTATCTGATGAAGATACATTTCATAGCCTTGTTCTCCAACTTCATTCACTTCCCCTTTGGCACATGTGCATATGCCTCACAACCGAAAAATCTAAGATGTCTTAATGAAGGATTGCAACCCAACCATGTCTCTATAGGAGTCTTATCAACAAGAGTTGATGTAGGAGACCTATTAATTAGGTAATAGAAAGTGGCAACAACTTCAGCCCAAAAACTTTATTCTAGGTCAACACCACTCAACATACTCCTGGCCTTCTCCATTAGTGTCATGTTCATTCTTTTTACAACTCCATTATGTTGTGGAGAATATAGAGTTGTCTTTTGTCTATGAATACCACAATCTTTACATAATCTATCAAAATCATTAGATCAAAAATTCACCGCCATTATCAGTCCTCAAACATTTTATTTTCTTTCTAGTCTACAACTCAACCATTTCTTTAAATTATTTAAATCGATTGAAAACTTCATATTTACTCTTTAGAAAATATACCCATGTCCTTCTACTATAATCATCAATAAATGAAACATAATATGTGGATTTACCAATTGAAGGAACATCTACAGGACCAAACACATCAGAATGAATAAGATCTAATACACCACAAGATTTATGAGAACTCAAGTAAAACTGAATCTAGTTTTTTTTCCATAAATGCAATGCTCATAGAAATTGAATTCAAGATTGCAATTAGGAAAACCTTCAACAAGGTTTTTATTTTTCAAGGTCCTTAGACCCTTTTCTCCAATGTGGCCAATTCTCTAGTGCCATAACATAGTTTTCTCTATAGGTAAATTTGTCTCAGAAGAAAGAGCACCCTTGGGTACCCAAAATCCATGACCATCTACTGAAGGTGAAACCCTCACTTCTTCCAAAGGCTTGTTTTTCACAAAAGTACTATTGCCCTCAATAGTGGATGCATCAAGCTTATACAATTTTCCATATCTAAGACCTCTAGAAATCACCATAGTAACTTTGACCATCTTGCACTCTGCATCAAAAAATACTACCTGCACACCCACATCTATTAGTTTGCTTACATTTAACATATTTTGTGCTAAACTAGGGATATGCAACACACCATTAATCCTTTTTATTCTACCATCAAGAAA
This sequence comes from Sequoia sempervirens, assembly GCA_007258455.2. Lineage (NCBI taxonomy): Eukaryota > Viridiplantae > Streptophyta > Pinopsida > Cupressales > Cupressaceae > Sequoia > Sequoia sempervirens. The sequence continues at coordinate 144,940 of VDFB02058705.1, forward strand.
CATGATTTTAACTTTACCACAACCAAAAATGTCTAAATGAGAATCATCACCCAAGTACACCTTACCTCCATCAAACTCTTCATATTCAAAAAACCAATCTCTATTAAAGGTCATATGAAAAGATGCGCCTAAGTCAATTAACCATGAATCATTACCTGCATGAGTTTCCAAAGCCGCAATCAATGTGTCACCATCTTGCTTCTCAGACTTAGAATTAAAATCAAATTTCTTCTTTTTTTTCTTATTTTCTTCTTTGCATTCCTTACAAACATGCCCAGGCTTACTGCAATTCCAACAAATAACTTTGGACTTTCCAGGAGATTTAGATCTCCCCTTGGACTGTGATTTGTCATGTGTCTCATTCTTCTTTCCTTTTTCCTTAGGTCTTCCATGAACATTTAGGGCTTCCTTGGAAGTGATGGATACCTTCCTCCTCATCTCTTCATAAAGAAAATAACCCACCACATCTTCAGTCTTCAATATAACAGAAGTACTCCCAATAGTCATAACAAGAGAATCACACAAATTAGGAAAAGAACAAAGCAAGATATAACATTTCTCCTCATCCATTTTGACACCAATTGAGCCACCAACATATTGAATGCTTCTAGGTGGTCTGTGATTCATCCACCCTCTTCCATTCTCAAGGAATACAACTTCTTCCTCAAGAAAATCTTGTTCATTGAAGATTTGGCCTGATACATCTCACCAAGCTTCTTCCATATTTTATGTGCAGAGGTCTCTTCATGGACATTAATTAAAAAAGATTCATTCAAGCACAATCTGATTAGACCCTTGGATTTACAATCCATAACATCATATTGAGTATCTTGAATAGGATCTATAGGCCTTGAAACATTCTCATCAACAATATCCCATAGATCTCGATCTATCAACAAATGCTTCATCTTTAGCTTCCACATCTCAAAATTATTTCCAAAAAATTTCTCCACCTCTATTCTCCCTAATGAACTTGCCATCTGAAAATTCTTGTAACATGATCATAAAGTGTCTTCTACACAAGCTCCCACTCAAATTTGGATTGGTTCAAAAAATCCAACAACCCACAACTAAAACCAAAGGTGATCAAGCTCTAATACCACTTGTAAGGAAGCTAACGTAGTGGAGCAACTTCCTACACTAATATTGAGAGGAGAATAATGCAAAACTTTTAAAGATATCTAACAATTACAAAAACTTAAACACAAATAAACAAAAATATCATGCATACCACGACATTGTGATTTACGTGGGGAAAACCCTTTCAAGAGATAAACCACATGCTCCAAAAGCTGCCCAATATATTATTCAGTAAATTGCAAAGACTACAATATACTTACAGAGCAAGCTTCTCATAGGAGTATCACCACTCAGAGATCAAGAGACAACATGACTGCTATCAGACTCTCATAATACATCACTGTCTCTCTCTACCACAACCATAATGCAGTGCCCTCATAAAATAGGATTACATTCTAGGACAAGATAGGCCAACAAAATATCCACCATTAGATCTAAAACCTTATAACTAATAGTCTAAATTTACAATGTATTATTTATCTAATCTATGTCGACCATTTTAGAAGTTTCTTGAAAAAGAAAAAGAAAATGTTTACATGCATCCCACTCCCCCCCCCCTTATTCCATTGTATACACCTATCAGTGTAACTAGAAAATATATATAAATATATACATCCTATCAACAATAAATTGTTATATAATTGCAAGGTTGAGACACAATTTCCCAATAAGTTGGGCCTAGAACTATGAATGCACTCTTTGATATCATCCCGGGGTCTAAACTATTTAGAGTGAAATTAGGCATTCCTTGGTTGATTTCGATGAATATAGTTCCCTCGGTGCTCCATAAGTGCCTGAAGTTTTCCCATGAGGGTTCGGTGCATGTAGTCCATGACACCAGTTATAAACTGTCGATTGTGCAAGGCCTACTCACTAGATCACTTTTGGCTTGCTCCTATAGGTCTGCTCCCTCCTAGGATAGCCCTATTGTATCAAACTTATGTGAAGAATAAGAGTGGGGGCATAATGCCTAAGTTGAGATAACCTCCTTCTCCCTATGTCATTTTTCATAGAGCTTTCTTGAAGGAAAAACACAAGGTTGCCTTGGCTTGAAAAAGGGAAGAGAAGCACGCTCAGGGCTCTTCTTCTTCTTCTTCTTCTTTTGTTGTTCCACCTGCCACTTTCTCTCACTCTGCTGTGACAACATTGACTTCTTCTCCTATGCACTTCTAGGGAGTCTGATGGTGCCCGCTTAGTGAAATTCCAAGCATCCAACATTTGAACTTCTCATCTTACCCATAGTGCCTTAGCACATTTTTTATGGTAATGAGAAGGGTCCCTATGGAGCATCCTCTATGTCTCGACCTCTATGGCCTGATACTATTCATACCTATAAGGTAGTGAATGGGAGGAGTCTTATTGCTGAGGCAATCAAGCCTACTCCCCTTGTTGTTGTTCCATCATCCTCTTCGTCTCTTCCTCCTATTCCCATCCAAGAGTCCCTCCCTTCATCAAAAATGAATATGATGGATACTCTAATTGTTAAATATGATCCTTTCATCCCTTCTCAGCCTATGACATCTAGCTACCAAAGTCATAGAAACTTCCTTGTGTGTGAGCACAAGTGTCAGAGGAAGGCTCTAGCCACTGAGAAAGCTTCCTTGTAGAAAAAGGAAGAGGAGTTGATAGCTCCTCCTTTGGCATATTTTTCTATATCCACCCCTTTCCATCCTCTCTGCTTTAATTCCCTCAGCCTCAGTCTTGCTTCTGGTTCCCCCTGTGAGCATGAATGATCCTCACCTGAAGAGGGTGCAAGTATTCATTACTCCTTTGATTGAGCCTCCCCTTTTGATGTCCCTTCCAAACATCTCACCATTTTTAAAACCCATGGACATGTTGAATACGCGCGATGGTGTTCACTGCATTTTTGTCCTCTTCCTTTGCACCCTCCACTTCATTTGTGGGGATTTCACATCCTTTGATGAAGCAGAAGATGGAGGATGACCCTACTACTAATGGGGGTTGGAAGAAGGGTTTGCCTTCTTTAGAGGGTGGTTTTGTGTTGGCTTGTGTCATCCTAGTGACAAAGAAAGCCTTGACATCCTAGGAGTATGTCACTGAATCATTTAGTGAGCTTAGCAGTGGATCTTGTGCACCACCTCCCTCACCCATTGAGTTGACACATGTCACTCCTGTGAAGTGCATGTTTAATTTTGTGGACGAGGTCCCAAACCTGTCAGAATTTTTTGTGAGATTACTGACATTCACCTCATAGGAACCGAGTGGAGAAGACCTTGAGGGGCCTTCTTCCTTGGCTCTTACTATAGGAGGGTCAGAGGGTACCCCCTTTAATATTTTTCCCTTACAGGCTCATCTGCCCTCCCCTTATATTGATCTAGATTGGGAGAACGAAGACCTATTGGTTGATGAGGACTAGGGGGCACCTATTCTTTATCTGTAGATTAGATTGTGTGTGTGTATTTTCTACCCCCATGCTTACGTTATGTGTTCTTGTATGACCCTTGTCTCCCTTGTAGGTGCTTGGATACATGAGTTTTTTTATGTCATGAAACTTCTCCTATTTGTCACATTATTCTTCTCTTTGTCATGTATTAATTTTCAATAATTGGGGATGATGCAAAGTGTCAGGGGCATTTAGGCCTCCCTTCCATGTTGACCCAATTTTTTATTTTTATTTTATCTTCAAGTGCCTTCTTCACATGGTCTAATATAGTAGGGGGTTGATGACAGTTTGTTTATATACTATTATACTTATTTATCTATATTTATGAGTAGTTATGACCTCGAAATATCAGATCCCATGTCTCTTGTTTGTTATGTTATTGTATTTCCTTGCATCTCTCTCTCTCTCTCTTTCATGCTTGTGTTGTGATGTTGTGGTGCTCATGTGTTGTCCCTCGTGTGTGCGACAACATTACCATGGTTAAATCTCGTCATGTTCTATGAGCCACAACATCACTTTTCATTCTTTCTTTTCTCTCCTTAGGATGTCATGTGCCTTTGTGTTCAACACACACCATCCTAATGGGGGGCTCTCATGTTGCTTCAAATTTAAAAAAATGCATTTGATGGCCAACGAATATTTTTGAAAATATTAATCTTTAACTCTTTAAAATATTTTTCAAAAATCACATTCCTCAATAAGGACCCCTCATGGATTACTTTTCCTTCATCATGGGTTCGTAAAGATAGAATTTGAGAAACTTTCCTCTGAGGAGGGATCACCTTCCCCTACGAGCAAAGTTCTAACCTTCCCCTTGCGAGGGGACTCTCTTCCTTTCGAATTCCTTGATGAAGTGGAATCTTTCAAAAGGATTCCTTGATGTTGGAATTGATTTGTGAAAAATACTATTGCACTTTCAAATTGAGTGTCCCTTGAGTGGACCCCTTTTCTTTTGAAGTGTTCTCGAGTGACCCCTTTGAAAGCTCTTCCTTCAATTTGTGATTGTTTGCATGATTGTCTACTCGTCTACCTATGTGGCTTATTTTTTAAATCTAACATGTTTTGTCTACAAATTAACATGTTGCTTTGCAAGTGTGCTTGTGAAGCTGCATTCCAATCTAACTTTGCGAAGTCACCCTACATTGGGCTTCCTTCAAGGCCGAGCACCTGGGGGGGCACCTTCTTTCCAAGTCCAAGGACCTGTGAAGTTCTTACATCTTGGGGGATTTGTCCACCATTGGTCTACGGGCCTCCAGTGCACTTTGTTCAATCCTCCTTAGGAGAGAGTACCTATGGAGCCAGTTTCCTACCTTGCGCTTTCTAGCATGCTAGATTGCAGTTTGCTTCCTCAATAGTTTAGGTATATTTTGTTGGAACTTTTTCAAACTACTTTACCAAACACTCATTAGCACTCATGTTCACTAAAGTGGGGGAAAAATGTATAGGATTGAATTTGAACCCCCCTTGCAAGTTCACCTTTTACATCCTTCCCCTTAGAAAAATCAAATCTGACCATGTAATTCCACATCACCCGTCCACACTCCATCCACTTGGCACTTTTTTTTAGTGTCGATGAGGGAATTTTTGTCGAGGATGCACGTGCGGTGCATGAATGTCTATGCGGTGTGTTGTTTTCCTAATAGGATTCATGCCTCTAGAATCTGCAGAGGCATTATGTTCTCCATTGGTGATGAAACATAATTCCCTTGTTCCCTTCAACTGACATTTGAATGACTCTTTCCCTCTCAATCCCATCTTCAAATGCATATTCTTCATTCTCGTTCATTCCTCTACACTTTGAACATTCTTGAAGGCAATTCTCACATCCTCTCATACGTTTTAGCTACTTGCTACACTATTGGCTTCACTATTCTAACATCACAACATTCTTCACATCTACCATAGAAGCTACAACTTGGTGTCTTACGAGACTTCCTTCGGTGTTGCAGTGGCCATGTCAACTTTTCCATGGTTGTAGACTTGCATTCCTCTCTAATTGGCCTTGAGAACCTCTAGTTGAGGGTGTTATTGTCCACTTACTATTTCATTGTTGTTGGATTTGAGTAGCATAGTGTCTCCTTTAGTATTTGGTTTTCTTTCCCTTTCCAACATACTTTCTTTATCACATTTACATTTCTCTATCTATTTGGTTTTCCATGGAGGTGGAAACACCAAAATGGGGGTTTGACTGTGGCAAGCCCCAAAACAGCCCTAACATTTTCCACTCCTCTATTGTGTGTAGGTACTTGTTCGTGTGGAGCTTACTAATTAATCAGACCCCTTGTGAGTTCATTTTTATCACCTTTCACTCTTATTGTTTCTTATAGTTTTTCTCTCATTATTGTATTATATATGTTGTTTCTTTCTTTAGTCATCACTATTAAACTTCAATACCTAAGCTGTTAGTAGGTTTTTAATACATTTGACTATCCTTTTTTACTGTATTTCTATACCAATGCCAGCGCACCTGTGCAACACCAACACGTCACACTGTTATCCTTGTCCTGTGTCATTGTCCTTTGACAGAGAGTTGTCTAACGTATAGTCTAGGGTCTTGAAACCTGCTCGCTTAGTCCAAACCTAACTTCTGAGTTAGTAGAGTGAAAAAATTACTAAAAGTGCTCTTCATTCTCTATCCTCAATTTCAAACAATTCTTTAAACTTTTGCACAGTTTAGGTAGATTAGGGCAGCCTTCAACTCTCGAATCTCTATGACCTAGATTCATTGAGTGGTTGGTCCCCCTCCTCTACATTTTGGTGAACCTGACATGAACCATTTTGGTTCCATTTGGTAGTGTTGAAAGACCCATCCCTCGTATCCTAAGAGTGTTGTGGGTGTGAGTGTTGGGAGGTGCTTAGCCTTGCAACTCAACCTACAACCCCTAGTGGCATAGCAAGAAGGTTCCCTAAGAATTATGGAATGAAACCTTGAGTGGGTCACTGTCTAACTGTGAAACCCTTGGGGGTATATGTGAAAGTTTTATTTAGTGTACATAGAGACGAATTCCTTCTTACATCTACCCATCCCATCTATGCTACTTGTGAGCGAATCTCCCACTATAACATTTACCTTGTAGAATTTTCTGGTGAACTCCAATAGAGAACCATCCCCTTTGTACATCCCCACACGTATCAATGGGAATACCATAACGGGTGTTCTCTTTGACCCTACATGTCGAGTGAATGTCATCATAGAGGAGATCATGCTGATTAATGTCTTACATAAAGATGGATATGATGAATCTAGAATCATTGTATGTACACATGATGCGCTTTCCATTCCTCCCGTCAGTTGTATCACCCTCTTAGTCTTAGTTGGGCCTAGAACTATGAATGCACTATTTTATATCATCCCAAGGTCTGAACCATTCATAGTGAAATTAGGCATTCCCTAGCTAATTTCTAAGAATGTAGTTACCTCGGTAGTCCATAAGTTCCTAAAGTTTTCCCATGAGGGTTTGGTGCATGTAGTCCATGACAGCGGTTATAGACTGGCAATTGTGTGTGGGGGCTACTCATTGGATCACTTCTAGCCTACCCCTGTGGGTTCACTTCCTCCTAGGATGGACCTCTTGTATCAGAATTATGTGAAGTATAAGAGTGGAGGCATAAAACCTAAGGTGAGATACCCCCCTTCTCCTTATGCCATATTGCATAGAGCTTGCCTGAAGACAAACAATGAGGCTGCCTTGGCTCAAAAAGGGGAAGAGAAGCACACTCAGGGCTCTTCTTCTTCTTTCGCTATTTCGCCTGTTGCTTCCTCTCACCCTATTGTGGCACCATCAACTTCTGCTCCTATGCGCTTTCTGGGGACTTTGATGGTGGCTGCTTGGAAAAATCCTAAGCGTCCAACATTTGAACTTCCTATCTTACCCACAGTGACTCAATCATTTTGTACGGTAAGGGCAAGGGTATTCATGGAGAATCCTCTATGTCTTGGCCTTTGCAACCTCCTACTGCTCCTACCTATAAGGTAGTGAATGGGAAGAGGCCCATCACTGAGGCACTTGAGCCTGCTCCCACTATTGTTGTTCCATCATCCTCTTTGTCTCTTCCTCCTGTTCTCATTTGGGAGTCCCTCCCTCCACCGAAAATAGTTGTGATGGATACTTCGATGGTTGAACAGGAACCTTCCATCCCTTCTCAGACTGTAACCTCTAGCTCTTAGAGTCATAGAAACTACCTTGCACATGAGCACAAGCATTGGAGGAAGGCTCTGGCCACTCAACAGGCTACCTTGTAGAAGAAGGAAGAGGAGTTGATAGATCCTTCAAAATCTTTTGTTGTGTCCTCCCCTTCTGTCTTGTTTGCTTTAGTTCCCTTAGCCTTAGTCTTTCTTTTAGCTCCCCCTGCAAGCATGAATGATCCTCACTCAAAGATGGTGCAGGTGTTCATTAATCATTTGGTTGAGCCTCCCTTTATGATGTCCCTTGTGGACATCCCAACATTTTAAAACCCATGGACATGTTGAATACCTTGGTGGTTTTCACCACACTTTTCTTCTCTTCCTCTGTGCCCTCTGCTTCATATGTGGGGATTTCACTTCCCAAGATGAAGTAAAAGATGGAGGAAGACCCTGTTAGTAATTGGGGTCAGAAGAAGGGTTCACCTTCTTTAGATGGTGGTTTTACATTGGATTGTTTTGTCCTAGTGATAGAGGAAGTCCTGGTGTCCTCAAAGTTTGTCACTACTCCCGAATCATTCAGTGAGCTTAGTAGTGGATCTCGAGTGCTACCTCCCTTGCCTGCTGAGTTGACACATGACACTCCTGTGAAGTGCATGCTTAATTCTATGGACAAGGTCTTGGCCCTATCGACAATTTTCATGGGATCACTAACATTCACCTCACAAGAACTAAGTGGAGAAGACCTCGAGGGGCCTTCTTCCTTGGCTCTTGTTGCAGGAGGGTCAGAGGGTAGCCCCCTTGATATTCTACCCTTGCAGGATCATCTTTCCTTCCCTTATAGTGATCTAGATTGGGAGAATGATGACCTCTTGGTTGATGAGGACTAGGGGGCACCTCTTCTTTATCTATAAATTATATTGTGTGTGTGTATTGTGTTCCCTCGTGCTTGTGTTATGTGTTCCTGGATGACCCTTGTTACCCTCACAAGTGCTTGGGTACATGAGTGTTTTTATGTCGTGAAAATTCTTCTATTTGTTACATTATTCTCCTCTTTGTTGTGTATTGATTTTTGATAATTGGGGATGATGCAAAGTGTCAGGGGCATTTAGGCAACCCTTCCATGTTGACCCAATTTTTTATTTTTATTTTTTCTCCACGTTCCTTTTTCACATGGTTTGATATAATAGGGGGTTGATGACAATTCATTTATATACTATTATGCTTATTTATCTATATTTATGAGTAGATATGACCTCAAAATATCAGATACCCTGTCTCTTGTGTGTTATGTTATTGTATTTCCTTGTATATCTCTCTCTTCTTTTCTTATGTTGTGATGTTGTGGTGATCATGTGTTGTCCTTCATGTGTGTGACAACATTATCATGGTCACATCTTGTCATGTTCTGCAAGCCACAACAACACTTTTCATTCTTGCTTTTATCTCCTTAGGATTTCACGTGCCTTTATGTTCGATACACACCATCCTAAGGGGGGGATCTCATGTTGCTTCGATTTTGAAAAAATGCATTCGGTGGCCAATGAATCTTTTTGAAAATCTTTGTCTTTAACTTTTCAAAATATTTTTCAAAAATCACATTCATCAACAAGGACCTCTAGTGGATTATTTTTCCTTCATCATGGGTTCGTAGAGAAAGAATTTGAGAAAATTTCCTCTGAGGGAGCACCTTCCCCTTGCAAGGGGGCTTTCTTCCTTTCGAATTCCTTGATGAAGTGGAATCTTTCATAAGGATTCCTTGATGTTGGAATTGATTTGTAAAAAATATTGTTGCACTTTCAAACTGAGTGTCCCTTGAGTGGACA